>CAKOES020000541.1:0-12009 GCA_933207985.1 Pelobates cultripes
ATGAATTGAATCAATGTATCTCTATGAGGAAAGTTCAGTGTCTGCATGCAGAGGGAGGAGATCCTGAATGTTTGGATGCATTTTAGGCAGCCATGACCCAGGAAGGATCTCTAGCAGCCATCTGAGGAGTGGCCAGTGAAGTTATCACTAGGCTGTAATGTAAACACTGCAGTTTCTCTGAAAAGACAGTGTTTACAGCAAAAAGCCGGATGGTAATGATTCTACTCACCAGAACTAATTCAATAAGCTGTAGTTATTCTGGTGACTATAGCGTCCCTTTAATATTGGGGTAATATGTTTTAGAGATAATTCACTTTCCTTTATTTTGCAATATTTCTGGCGGGGTCTTGGCCTATTTCCAAAGGAGCAGAAATATAATTTCCATAACATCCAGACCTTATTACAAAGAATGATAAATTAAAAATGGTCATATAACATTCATTTAGTTATTTTTAAAGTAACTAAGTTTGTGAATGCAGCTTTCTAAATTGAAGGGGAACCTGGTACAGATTCCCCATGCCCCCACGCATGAGTATCAGATGGACTCTATTAAATAAACCATGGGGGAGCATGTTTCACACCAAGCTTCCACCCATGAGCAGTGGGTAGGAACTATAATATGGTGCCCCCCCCTTGCCTCCAAGCCCCCACGATGGTGGCTATTGATGACATTAAAGACTAAACATAGTGTACTTCTCAAACCCACATATAGATGGTGGTTGTAGGTTATAGTTAAATAAACAGGCTGGACATCCAAATGCTTCCCATCACTCACCCATGGATGGTGGGTGGGAGTTAGGTTAACATTTTTGAGGGGCTGGACATATTGTATACCCCCTTATGAAGGGGATGAACATGCTACTGTCCACTGCCCTACCCCCTCACCCATTGGCTTCAGGTGGGGTCTTTAATGACAATAGGGAGTGGATTTATCATTGTCCACCTCCTCAAAAGTGAAGGCTGCTCTAAATTACTCCAGGTGACTAGAGATTGCCAAGCCTGTAGCCACCCTACAATTTCAAAAATCCTGCCAGCGCACCCTAATAATAGTCAGGGGCCAATTTAACAGAATACCTGCAAATATATACCTGCATATATATTTGGATTCGCTCAGCACTCTTCTGCTTAATACAAAAAACCTTTTTTTATGCCTGGTGCTTACCCGTATTTGAATTATAAATAAAGTTAGAGTGCACTCACAGAACTTCCAAATGAATTAATGGTTTATTTAAAAAAAGTGAAAAATGTTCATCCACATCAAATCAACGTTTCGACCCTCAAAGGGTCTTTCTCAAGATAACAGAATGTAACAGTGAGTGCTAATAAATCGAAAAATTCAATTGACACTTACCAATTGAGTGTAGTGACCGCCGGTGAACTGATTGGAACCTGAAAGTGTCGGAAGGCCGCGAGTGACATCATCACGTAGTGACGCTCGCAGAAAGAAACGTGGATGCTAAGAAACCAAACAAGCCAGTTGTAAATTAACAAGACGTGTTGGCACGGTGCTGCTGTTCCATAAAAGCAAGCATGGCGGAACAGAAGACATTCACTGTGTAGGACTAAAGAGAAGTCAGGCATAGTGTGTGAACCAAACAAGTGTGAAGAGAGTGATATAAACAAATGCAAGCAGTGACAAGTGCTGCGGTGAAAAGTGTAAGGAATCTATGCCATATCAGTCAGATAAGTATATAAGCATAAATGTGTACGTCTAGACCTGTTCAAACATAGCATTCTATCAAAATCAAGGATACATAGTAAACGTAATTCACAACTGGCTTGTTTGGTTTCTTAGCAACCACGTTTGTTTCCATGAGCGTCACTACGTGATGATGTCACTCGCGGTCTTCCAACACTTTCAGGTTCCAATCAGTTCACCGGCGGTCACTACACTCGATTGGTAAGTATAAATTGAATTTTTCTATTTATTAGCACTCACTGTTACATTCTGTTATCTTGAGAAAGACCCATTGAGGGTCGAAACATCGATTTAATGCAGATGTAAATTTTTCATTTTTTTAAAATAAACCACTAATTGATTTGGAAGTCCTGTGAGTGCACCCGTACTTTATTTATTTATATATATTACCATCAGTGGTCGTCTTACTTCTTTCTTTTTTACAGCCCCACAAAAGGCCAAATAATAGTCCATTAATTACTAAATCTAAAAAAGAAAACATTGCAACATCTAAAAATGTACTTATCTTCGCCCATGTAAAGATCAGCACAGAACAACCTGCTTTCAGGCAAGTGGCACCTCTCTCATGAGTACGGAGACTTGCCAGGCAAATTGTAAATGTTTATCAACGAGTTTTAGATGTTGAATCAGATGAGGCGATTTATCTCGAAATATTTGAGTGATAAATGAAATGACCTCATCCGATATTTTTCTATGTAAAGTATAAGTTTCAGTTTTGAAATTCAAACCAATATTTATTGTCTTCCGTGAAGACTTGAATGGCAGTAATTTAATTAATCCGAATTTATAGAAATCTTAGTAAGCTGATAAAAAAGCATGAGCTCTAATTAAAGCAAGGGCTGAGTTTGAAGTCTCACATATTACAATCCCTGTTAACAGAAAAACAGCATTCAGTACAAGAAGAATACTGGTTCTGGATCACAGACTAAGCTAAGGGGGGCTTTATTTGCAAAATTCTGTCTTGTATTGTTTTGTAAATTCAGAAGAAAATTATTCTTTGTTTGTATAAATCTGAATGGGAAGGAATTAGCATTATTTTTCGTTAGTTATTGATGGCAATGGACAGGTCAGGTCATTAGCAAAGTTTTACATTGATGAAAAACATATTGAGTAGGCAATAAGGAAGGTAAGTGGGTTTTCAGTGGTTTATTTAACAATATAGCCCCCAAAATGTCACCTGTATTTATAGAGCTGATGTCTTTTAGGCAATTTATATGTGATTCCACAAATGTATGATAGCTATTCATGTGTGTCCTCTATCGAAGAGGTACTTGAATGGTCCACAATACATTCCACAAATCGGTGCTTTTTCTTTAGAATATTCTGTGTAACATCATATGTGACATCGCTTGCTAATGGCTAATTTATAAATATATATATTTTTCCATTGACCAGCATGGCATTGTGTATTGTCAGCCAACTCTGACCTTTATATTACAATCCACACATTGGGAAATACTCTGAACTTATTCGCTCAGTTCTAAAAACCCCAGGTTCTGATTGGCTGTTGACAACCCAAGATATTCTGTCCAATTTGGAGGTCAGATCAAAAAAATCGATACTTACATGCACGTAGGACCCGATCGGGGAATCAAACGGCAATCTCCATAGTTACAGACAAAGCTATTAGGCAGCCCCTTGGTGCATTGGGTGATACACTGTAACTGGGTGCTACTGTCATTTGCAAAATAGAAGTCCTTGAGATCAGGTTCAAACATCTGTCTGCACAAATCTGCAACACGGGTTTAAAGATTAAAGATTACACATTTAAACACATAAATTCAAGAATCAGTCCTATCAGAGGCATATCTGGTTTACATGGCATAAATGGGGTAAAAATTACCCCCGCACCTCCACCAAGCTGTAGAATTAGTACATTAGTAATCATATCTACACAAACACACACATTGATTCGTAAACACACAGACACATGTACACACAGAGACTTGTAAAAAGCACATATGGCCAATAAACACACATAGACTGATCTCTAGAATGTAAGCTCATGGAGCAGGGCCCTCCACCTCTCTGTTCCTGTACGTCCAGTTGTCTGGTTACAACTACATGTCTGTTAGTCCACCCATTGTACAGCGCTACAGAATATGATGGCGCTATATAAATAAAATAATAATAATAATAATAATAATAATAATATACACACATTATCGCACCCAAACTCATACACAAACACACATACTGATTGATACGCATACTTACACATATTCATATACTCACACAGACTTTTACACACAGACTCTTACACACACAGACTCATACGCACACAGACCCGTACGCACACAGACCCATACAGACAAACTCACACACACAGACTCTCACACACAGACCCATAAACACACAGACTCATGCACACACAGACTTATGCACACACAGACTTATGCACACACAGACTTATGCACACACAGACTCATACACACAGACTCACACACACAGACTCACACACACAGACTCATGCACATAGAGACTCACACACAAACACGCATACAAATTGATATGCATACTTACACACATTCATATACTCCCACACAGACTTACACACACAGACTCACAGACGCAGACTCATAGACACACAGACCCATACACACACAGACTCACACACACACAGACTCACACACACACAGGCCCATACACACACAGACTCATACACACACAGACTCATGCTCACACAGACTCATGCTCACACAGACTCATGCACACACAGACTCATGCACACACAGACTCACGCACACACAGACTCACGCACACAGACTCACGCACACAGACTCACGCACACAGACTCATACACAAACACGCATACAAATTGATACGCATACTTACACACATTCATATACTCCCACACAGACTCACACACACGCAGACTCACGCATACACAGACTCATAGACACAGACTCACACACACAGACTCACACACAATTTTTTTATTTATTTTTTATAGAAGGAGGTCCACTTATCCTTCCTTTTCTTACCACAAAAGGGAGCTTGAGTGGAAGCTCATTCGAGTAGGGATCTGCTGGGATCCATCTCTGATCAGATCCCTGCAGCTCTGTACTGATACTGGGGCTGGGATGACATCACATGAGTAGAGAGTGCGTGATGGAGCCGGACACTCAATGCAGAGAGATCCCAGCAGCCAATTACTACAGTGACTGCAATGTCCTGGTGGGCAGCCTCTGCATCGTGTCACCCAGAGTGGACCCCGCACCCACCCAATTTACACTCTTGGTTTCTACTATTATTCTAAAATCTTTTCAATGCTTTGTTTGATCAGACAAACATCCCATCTTTTGAAGCATTAGCTAGCCCCCATTCAGAAACCAATTTGGAGCTTGATTTAGTGACCAATGTCTCACGTTGGTAAGAGATGACAGAGAGGAGGCCAGGCAGCAGTGAGACAGTTAGATATCTCCTGCCTCAGCAGTTACGAGGCCATGCTGATGTCATTATAATCCTTACGGTCTATTTAAAGTGGCGCTGTTACTTGTGAGATCTTACATCTTGCCAAGACGACTCTTTAGAAGTAACATGGATGCTATACAGTATAATGACCATGCCTTTGTCTTAGTGACATGTCTTGGTTATAATAGGGTTAATAATCTCTCATGCTAAGTTTTTTTTGAGGGGAAGCGATATTGGTATCTAGTGGACCATTAACACTCTCCTGTTTTCGTATTTGCGAATAGAGTATTTGTGTTTTCACCAACCTTGGCTGAGCCAAGTCTATACTGCACCTTCTCCGAAACACGTCACTTACTCCTATATTTCTCACAGAATGGTAACTCGTTTTAATATGGGAAAATAATCCCATAGAGGTAATCTGAACAGATTATAAATTAGGAGACTGAAGGGCGAGTGGTTTGTGGATCTTCCAGAACCCTGAGATTGTATTATCTTCTCCTGAAACACTTTAATGTTATATATCTTCTATATAACATGATTTAAACAGGGTATAAATAGATGTACTGACTGAAGGCCATGACGAAGTCTATTATGGGAAGACTCACAATAAATGTCATTGATCTGCTGTACCAAGACATGTTTTTAAATCTTGTGAAGGTTGTTTTATTATTTTATTACATAACAGATTGATAGCATCAATAATTTACACCTGAATTAACTTTTCTTTTCCGATATAGCAAAATGGTGACCTCAAGATAGCGGCCGACAAGTCAGCAATTAAATCAATCACGACCTGTCTTTGTGTCTTATGTTCTCTTAATATTTGAGCAAAAGAGACATTTCACGATAAACATATCTGACACATTAATCAATGGAAAGACATAGCAAATAAGAGATCCAATACTGATTTAAAATGAATCCGAAATCTATAAATATTAATGTATGTTAATCGTTGTTAAATAAAGTCCGTATTAATCTTGTAGCAAATTTAGGATACAATGAATGAATGCGCAATGTAATTTTCTAAGAATTGCTGATGGTGTCATTCTGCGAAGGCTGTTTATTTATTGCACTTGGCGATTGGAGTTTAACACCTTTACTTATACTTTGATACAATGGTCGTTGATCACCATTAACTTAGTTATTCTGATATAATATTCCCGACAGTATCCATGACAATAAGTTAACGGGTCATTGCATTTTGGAAGAGAATCATTTAAGAGCACATTTGTAAAATAGCACAGAGCGTCACAGACCATATGGGGATAGAACACGTTATTACAGCTCCTACCTGTGGCACTAGTTATGTTTCCTTTGGTAACGTTGGTTTCAGAAAAACAAAGTATATCTGGGGGTAAATATACAATAACATTATAATCAGCATTGACAGAGTTATAATATTACAACAGATATCTAATAATTCATTGATTTTACTGGAGGATCGGCTTCACTGAGATTTTCTCTCACTTGGGGTTATTCGCTAACCTGGACAAAACCAAAAGGCTGGAATGGTCAATCTGTGACAGACCTCTCCCAGATCTGCTAATTGTGCCCTTGTTATTAATACATGTTGTCTTTAATGACTTTCATTAGATAATTCAGGAACTTTTCAGAAATATAACCGACTTCATCCAATCCCCATCCAGGACAGTATGTTTTGGTTTCTAGATTTGGTAAAATGTCTCTTTGTTTTTTATCTGTTTGTAAATTCATTAACACAACTGAATAACTCAGACTGACTTGAATGTAACAGGGCATTTACTGCTTTAAATTTAAAGAAACACTTTAGGGTAAGGAATATAAACATATAGACATGTACTCCTGACCCTATAGTGGTAAAGTAACTATTTAGGTCCCTGGCCCCCTGAAACAGTGCATCTCTATGGGGAAAGGCCAGTGTCTCTTCAGTGCTGCACTATGTGCAGCACTGCCCCAGGTAGCAGCTCTAGCAACCACCTGAGGAGTGGCCAGTCGAGATATCCCCTAACATAGTGTTTACAGCAAAACGCCAGAATGATTTAATTATACTCACCAGAACAAATACAATAAGCAGTGTACTATACAACAAGCTGTGTACTATACAATAAGCTGTATACTATACAACAAGCTGTTTACTGTACAATAAGCTGTATACTATACAACAAGCTGTATACTATACAACAAGCTGTTTACTGTACAATAAGCTGTATACTATACAACAAGCTGTATACTGTACAATAAGCTGTATACTATACAACAAGCTGTGTACTATACAATAAACTGTATACTATACAACAAGCTGAATACTGTACAATAAGCTGTATACTATACAACAAGCTGTATACTGTACAACAAGCTGCGTACTACACAATAAGATGTATACTATACAACAAGCTGAATACTGTACAACAAGCTGTGTACTATACAATAAGCTGTATACTATACAACAAGCTGTATACTGTACAATAAGCTGTATACTGTACAATAAGCTGTATACTATACAACAAGCTGTGTACTATACAACAAGCTGTGTACTATACAATAAGCTGTATACTATACAACAAGCTGAATACTGTACAACAAGCTGTATACTGTACAATAAGCTGTATACTATACAACAAGCTGTGTACTATACAATAAGCTGTATACTATACAACAAGCTGTATACTGTACAACAAGCTGTATACTGTACAATAAGCTGTATACTATACAACAAGCTGTGTACTATACAATAAGATGTATACTATACAACAAGCTGAATACTGTACAACAAGCTGTATACTGTGTAATAAGCTGTATACTATACAACAAGCTGTGTACTATACAATAAGCTGTATACTATACAACAAGCTGTATACTGTACAATAAGCTGTATACTATACAACAAGCTGAATACTGTACAATAAGCTGTATACTATACAACAAGCTGTATACTGTACAACAAGCTGCGTACTACACAATAAGATGTATACTATACAACAAGCTGAATACTGTACAACAAGCTGTGTACTATACAATAAGCTGTATACTATACAACAAGCTGTATACTGTACAATAAGCTGTATACTATACAACAAGCTGTGTACTATACAATAAGCTGTATACTATACAACAAGCTGTATACTGTACAATAAGCTGTATACTATACAACAAGCTGTGTACTATACAACAAGCTGTGTACTATACAATAAGCTGTATACTATACAACAAGCTGAATACTGTACAACAAGCTGTATACTGTACAATAAGCTGTATACTATACAACAAGCTGTGTACTATACAATAAGCTGTATACTATACAACAAGCTGTATACTGTACAACAAGCTGTATACTGTACAATAAGCTGTATACTATACAACAAGCTGTGTACTATACAATAAGATGTATACTATACAACAAGCTGAATACTGTACAACAAGCTGTATACTATACAACAAGCTGAATACTGTACAACAAGCTGTGTACTATACAATAAGCTGTATACTATACAACAAGCTGTATACTATACAACAAGCTGTGTACTATACAACAAGCTGTGTACTATACAATAAGCTGTATACTATACAACAAGCTGAATACTGTACAACAAGCTGTATACTGTACAATAAGCTGTATACTATACAACAAGCTGTGTACTATACAATAAGCTGTATACTATACAACAAGCTGTATACTGTACAACAAGCTGTATACTGTACAATAAGCTGTATACTATACAACAAGCTGTGTACTATACAATAAGATGTATACTATACAACAAGCTGAATACTGTACAACAAGCTGTATACTGTGCAATAAGCTGTATACTGTACAATAAGCTGTATACTATACAACAAGCTGCGTACTATACAATAAGCTGTATATTATACAACAAGCTGTGTGCTATACAATAAGCTGTATACTGTACAACAAGCTGTGTACTGTACAATAAGCTGTATACTGTTCAACAAGCTGTATACTGTACAATAAGCTGTATACTATACAACAAGCTGCGTACTGTACAATAAGCTGTACAGTATACTGTACAATAAGCTGTATACTATACAACAAGCTGTGTACTATACAATAAGATGTATACTATACAACAAGCTGAATACTGTACAACAAGCTGTATACTGTGTAATAAGCTGTATACTATACAACAAGCTGCGTACTGTACAATAAGCTGTACAGTATACTGTACAATAAGCTGTATACTATACAACAAGCTGTGTACTATACAATAAGCTGTATACTATACAACAAGCTGTATACTGTACAATAAGCTGTATACTATACAACAAGCTGAATACTGTACAATAAGCTGTATACTATACAACAAGCTGTATACTGTACAACAAGCTGCGTACTACACAATAAGATGTATACTATACAACAAGCTGAATACTGTACAACAAGCTGTGTACTATACAATAAGCTGTATACTATACAACAAGCTGTATACTGTACAATAAGCTGTATACTATACAACAAGCTGTGTGCTATACAATAAGCTGTATACTATACAACAAGCTGTATACTGTACAATAAGCTGTATACTATACAACAAGCTGAATACTGTACAACAAGCTGTATACTGTACAATAAGCTGTATACTATACAATAAGCTGTATACTATACAACAAGCTGAATACAGTACAACAAGCTGTATACTGTACAATAAGCTGTATACTATACAACAAGCTGTGTACTATACAATAAGCTGTATACTATACAACAAGCTGTATACTGTACAACAAGCTGTATACTGTACAATAAGCTGTATACTATACAACAAGCTGTGTACTATACAATAAGATGTATACTATACAACAAGCTGAATACTGTACAACAAGCTGTATACTATACAACAAGCTGAATACTGTACAACAAGCTGTGTACTATACAATAAGCTGTATACTATACAACAAGCTGTATACTGTACAATAAGCTGTATACTATACAACAAGCTGTGTACTATACAACAAGCTGTGTACTATACAATAAGCTGTATACTATACAACAAGCTGAATACTGTACAACAAGCTGTATACTGTACAATAAGCTGTATACTATACAACAAGCTGTGTACTATACAATAAGCTGTATACTATACAACAAGCTGTATACTGTACAACAAGCTGTATACTGTACAATAAGCTGTATACTATACAACAAGCTGTGTACTATACAATAAGATGTATACTATACAACAAGCTGAATACTGTACAACAAGCTGTATACTGTGCAATAAGCTGTATACTATACAACAAGCTGTGTACTATACAATAAGCTGTATACTATACAACAAGCTGTATACTGTACAATAAGCTGTATACTGTACAATAAGCTGTATACTATACAACAAGCTGTGTACTATACAATAAGCTGTATATTATACAACAAGCTGTGTGCTATACAATAAGCTGTATACTGTACAACAAGCTGTGTACTGTACAATAAGCTGTATACTGTTCAACAAGCTGTATACTGTACAATAAGCTGTATACTATACAACAAGCTGCGTACTGTACAATAAGCTGTATACTGTACAACAAGCTGTGTACTATACAATAAGCTGTATACTATACAACAAGCTGTGTGCTATACAATAAGCTGTATACTATACAACAAGCTGCGTACTATACAATAAGCTGTATACTATACAACAAGCTGTATACTGTACAATAAGCTGTATACTATACAACAAGCTGCGTACTATACAATAAGCTGTATACTATACAACAAGCTGTAGTTTTTCTGGTGACTATAGTGTCCCCTTAAGGCCAGAGTATCTGAAATGAAAGAAAGCACATCTTATAAAAGAGAATGTTTGCAGTTCAGCTATTTTGACGCTAAATTATAAATTCATGTTAAATTAACCTTTTATTCTCACGTTAGTGAATACCCTGCTAGTTTATCATATGTTTATTTCCGTCCTATGTGCAGCTAGATGTAATGTACTTTTAGGACTTGTTAATTGTCCACTCCACTGCCCAACTATGAAATAAATACTAATCACTATTTAGTAGATATATCCCAAATGACAGCATGCATGCTTTTAATAATGATTTTTCTTCATTGGACTATATCTAGAAACCTCTTGCAAAACCCGCATTTATCTTATGTAAAAAAACAAAAAACCTTTTAAAGTCCTCCCATTCGAGCCCCGCCCACACTTTCTGTGGCTGTCCAATAACAGACTTCCCAATGCAGCTCAATGATAAATTTGCACAAGGCAGGTGCTCTGGGCAATTGCTGCCTATTGAGATCAGTGCAAATAAACTAAACAAACCAGGAAGTAGCAGGGGGGTTACCAGGTTAATTTATAAAAGTGTACATTTTCAATGAAATCAGCACTTTTTGCAAATTGCAAAAATACACTCTTCACACACAGTTTTTCAGCAAGCTAAAGTGCTTTAGGGGTCTAAAGTATCCCTTTAAAGACAATTTTAAAAAGTATTTTCCTAAATAATATGCTGCTTCTATGATAGATATTTTAATTTAAGGTGAATCGTTTGGGATCAGAAGAAACTTACTGGATCCACTACAGCCGTCCTGGGAGGGCGGTGACTTCTTCAGGTTTTCTTCTATTTGATTGTAAATCTTGTTATAGAATTGGAAATCCTGATTAAATTCAACTTTCATAATCACTTGATGATCAACTACAATACTGCCTTTACTGGGAACGAAAAGAATGAATGAATTAATATTGATATAACAGAAATGTTTCACTATGACTTCTCATTCTAATGATCTGTGGAAAAGATTCCTTTAGGAACATTACAAAGATTTATAAATTAACATTTAACAAGGGAAACAGGTGCAAATCCGGCTGATAGACTTTCCTTTGGATTCCAAGGTGATTTTTCTTTATTTCGCCCAGAATAGCACCTGGTGTGGCCTTTGCTAAATCTATTCCTTAGTAATGGTAAAA
>CAKOES020000542.1:0-24344 GCA_933207985.1 Pelobates cultripes
GCCTTTGACATTGTTTACCTTAGGCATAGCAAAGTTTTTTTATAATTATTTCCGATAGCATTCATAAAGTAATTTACTGTGAAAACTCCTCCGATGACAATGTCTCCATCCATAAAATACTCATAATCCTGAAAAGACTGCGTTATTTCCAGATCACACTCTGATAATGTGTTCTGAGTTCTTGAATTGCAGGGAGTTACACAGAGAAACAACACACACAATAGAACCTTTACCCGGTATGTAGCCGTGTCTTGAATCATTATTTTTTCAGATAACACGATGAAGCCTAATGCAATGCAGGATATTATACAGATATGATTTAATATCATAATGTCCCTTACAGAATAATGCCATCTGCAGCCGATGTGTCACAGTGTGATGACTCTAAGCAATGTCCCTTCCTTTATACAGTGTCATGTAATACATTTCAATTGAGTCTGCATTTAGCTAGAAGCCTGTGTGCTTTGGGATCTCAGCTCATTCTATTTCTTCTGAATATATTTATTACATTGATAAATACTTTTAACAAATGTAAATGAATTTGTTTTAGAGTCATACATTTGCATCAGGCAAAGTTATTTATTATTTCCAGGGATTTCTTGAACAAATCACACACTGCATACACACTGCATACACAAATGCTTGCATGTTGTCATCATAGATGACAACTGTTCTGAATTTGCTGGGACAGACATGTCTTCTGCTCCTTTCCCAGCAAAAAAATTACTTGTGGGACCTTTAGGAAAAGAAATGGTAATGCAGAAACTTGGCCATCTCATAGTTAGGCTCAGCTGAATTTTAGTACTGAAAGCAATTTGGGAGCCAACAAAGCAGGACAATTTTGTCTATGGCTGCACTGACACGCAAAAAAAAGTTACAATATTGGCTGCTGTAATGGTTGATTATAATCTTTTTCCTTATTCCTCTTATCCTATGTTCTTGAAAAATGCAGAGCAGTAGTCATTTAAAATAAAAAAAAAAGAGATTTTATCCAAACAATTAAGAAAAAAGTCAGTGGGCAATTGACAATCCATTCACCCATTCCACCATGACAAAAAAAACCTCATGCCCACATCTAGTCCGTAGCATCAGTATTCATCTGTCAGTGTTGAAGAAAAGACAGAGCCCCATCATCTTCTTCTAACTGCATCTGCAGAGATTGCAGGTGTAGTCATGCGACAATACTCAGTCGGACATGTCAGAAGTACTTCAATGAAAAGCATTTGAAAAAAGGGGGAGTAGCAGCTATTTATTTATTTGTAAATATATTTTTATTGGGTGTTTTAAATTTTTCAGTTTCGAACATGTCATGAGAAAACTTCGGCATGGACACGCAGGTCTCATTAGTTTTGCAAGCGAACTATTGCATTGGAACAAATGCTGCTCTTGTATGTATACACTGGTGACACGCAGGTCACATTTAAACTTAAGAAGCATAAACTAGTTGGACTCGCAGGTCCTATGGCATATACTTGTCATGTATCTCTAAGCGAATTTCAGTTTGGACACTTTGGTCCCATCTGTATGAAACGTTAACTGTCATTTTAGGAAGCGTCGTTCGGTCAGGTTTACGTTGAGTTTTGTGTGTTCATTCAACTAATTGAGACAACGTGTGTCTTAACATGGTGTATCTTAACCTGGTGCGGTGATATGTGGATCATTCATGAGAGGGTATGGTAGAGGTATAATGTTTTTTTTTTATGTGGAGAATCTTTTGCATGTGTTATGTCTATGTGAGTGTGTATGTCAGTGGCTTCCAGGAGTTACAAGGTGTTGGGTCTGAAATTTGTATTCTGTCATAGACTGTTATCTGCGTAATGTATTTGTGGGTAAGTAGTAAGTAGAATGTAGGGGTAGCTCTAGCGGCACGGGCGTTTTGTGGTCTTGTTTGGCTGGTATGAGTGGCATCTGTGTTCGTTGTGTGGTTGATTCCCAAGTCTATCCCATTTATGTTGTTTTCCCTCCCGCCTTCCCCGCGTCCCGTGTCCTAGTCATGTGCTAGGTAGTCCGTTGGGTTGTGTGTATGTGTGATGTGGATCCCTCGGGAGGGAGAGCTATCCTCGTTCTTCGTGGTATCGTGACTCTGAGATCAGGATTTTCGGTCTCTAGAGTGATAGTGTGTGAGGTTCGCTTGGGGGTCTCCTGTTGTTCAGCTCTATCTTGGGTATTGGTGCGTGAGTCGGTGGTGTCGGCTTGGGTTCAATGAGAGGTCTGTATGATGTTGTTTTTCGGGATTGGTAGGTTGTTGCCAGTATCGTATGCTGCTACGTCCTGTGCCCTCATTGGTTGCGTTCATGGGGTGGTTGTGTGTTGGCGGTGTGTTGATTCTGTGAGCGTTGTGGTTGTATTGCATGTAGTGTGTGTGGCTTGTTAGGGGGAGGGATGGGTGGAGGCCCCTTAACTCCCTTCCCCAGCCGTCGCGCCCCCCCCTCTCGTCTCGCCACGTATATTATCCAAGGTTGCCACTTGTCAACGTGTTTCGTGAGGGTGTCTCGTAAGGTCGCATGCATTTCTTCTGCGAATCTGATCTCTTCTACCCTGTTTAGCCATTGTTCCATTGTGGGGGTGTTTGTCGTTTTCCATAGGGCAGGGATTAGAGCCTTGGCTGCATCGAGAAGGAGTCGTAGGATTTATCGTTTGTATTTTGAAATCGGGTCTTTAGTATGATGCAGGAGAGTGTTGTCTATTGACAATTGCGTTGTGTTCCCTAGTACCTCTTTGATGCGGGACGTAATCTGGTTCCAAAACGGTTTAATGTTGGGGCAGTCCCACCAGATATATTTTAGTGTTCCAATATCTGCTTCACATCTCCAACAGGTCGCCGAAGTGTTGGGGAATATTCTGTGGAGCAGGTCTGGGGTTCTGTACCAGAATGTCAATAGCTTATAGTTAATTTCTTGGTATTTTGAGCTAATCGTGGATTTGTGATGAAGGACGAGAATTTTGTCCCATTGTGCGTCGGTGAAAACTTTGTCGGTGATGCTTTCCCATTTTTCCTTATACCGTCGAGTTGCTTGCTGCTCATCTGTGATTAGGTATTGGTAGAGCGTCGACGTTGGTTTCTGAGTCGGTGTTTGTTTGTCGCAGATGTCCTCAAACTACGTGAGGGTTCTGTGTACCTCTTGTTTGTTCGGTAGGGGGTGGTAGAAATGTGTCAGCTGGGAGTATCTGAATTTGTGCATGGGAGCTGGCGGGCCTTCCATTAGGCGTTCCAGGGGGGTCAGTCCAGTGGCGGTTAGTGTTTTGTGGAGTGGTATGAAGTCCCTTCCCTCCAGAAAGTCCCAGGCCTTGATCGGTAGTCCTCCCCCCACTGCTTGGTTGTGTGTTAGCGTGGTCATCGGGCTGGGTGTTGGGGAGATGATCGTTGTGTTCCTCATTGTTGGCCATATGTGGAGGGTGTGACTCGCCGGCGAGGTTGCGCCGGGGTCATTACGCCGTGGCGTTTTCTGATTCCATAGGGATGCAAAAATGGATGGGCTGCATGATTCTTTGTCCAAGGCCACCCATTGTTTGCATCTCGGGTTAGTGTGCCATTCCAGTATCCGTTGTAGGGCTGTCGCTTGGTGGTATTTGCGTAGGTCTGGGAGTGCCAATCCGCCCTGACTCCTGGCCTTGCATAATATTTCATATCTTAGTCGAGGTCTGCATCCTCTCCAGAGGTAGGTCAGGAATGCGGTTTTCATTGTCGCGAAAAAGGTCGTCGGTAATGCCACTGGGATCGTATGGAATAAATATAGTAGTCTGGGTAGTATATTCATTTTGATGACCGCTATGCGGCCGAACCATGAGATGTGTGGGTAATTCCAGGTTCGGAGGTCTTGTTGAATGCGTGTGAGGAGTGGGAGGAAGTTTTTCTGGTAGATGGCGTTGGGGTCAGCCATCACCCATATCCCCAGGTATTTCATTTGGGTATGGCACCATCGGAACGGGAAGGTCGAGGCTAAATCCCCGTGTTCCCCCAGTGGGTCCGTGATGTTGAGCAGTTCGCATTTGCTTAAGTTAAGTTTGAGGCCCGAGAGGTGTCCGTATTTTTCGAATTCTTCCATTAGGCATGGTAGGGTGAGTCTTGGACGTGTAATGAAGAACAACATGTCATCCGCGTATGCGGCTACTTTGTGTGTGGCGGTTGTACAGGTGTAGCCCGTGATGTTAATATTTCGTTGGATTGCCTCCAGTAGGGGTTCCAATGTTAATGCGAACAATAACGGGGACAAGGGGCACCCCTGCCTCGCACCATTGCGAATCGGGAAGGACTCCGTCAGAGCTCCGTTAACACGCACTGCTGCCGTCGGGGTGCTGTATATCGCTCCGATCCATTTCTGTATGTTGTCGTTAAACCCCAGTAGACGTATCATCGTTTTCAAGAATGCCCAGTCAACTCGGTCGAACGCCTTTTCGGCATCCGTGGAGAGTAGCAGGAGTGGTGTTCCATGTTGTCTTGCTAGATGTTGTATAGCGAGAACTCTCAGAGTGCTATCTCGAGCCTCCCGTTCCGGTATGAACCCCGTTTGATCAGGTTGCACGAGTGTTGGCATTAGGTTGCTAAGTCGGGTGACTAATATTTTGGTGAAGAGTTTTGTGTCCACGTTTAAGAGGGAGATGGGTCTGTAGCTGCCGCAGGTTTCCGGGTCCTTACCTGGTTTTGGGATTACTGTAATTGTAGCTGATAGTGATTCGGCATGGAATGTATGTCCCTCAGTGATGGCATTGAGCGCCTTTGTGAGTTTGGGGGCTAGTATATCTTGGAAGCGTTTGTAGTAGTCCAGCGTAAGTCCGTCGGGTCCGGATGCGCGTCCTGTCTTCGTCGTTTTGATAGCTGTCTTAATGTCGTCTTCAGTGATCGGGCGGTCGATGGTTTCTGCGTCTTCGGCCGTCACCGTCGTGTGTAGATGTTCTCTCAGGAAGCATTCCATGCGGCCTTGTTTGATTCGTCTGCCTTCTTCGTCGCTTTGTGAATGTGTATTGTAGAGCGAGGAGTAGTAGGTGAGAAATTCCTTGGCGATTTTCTCCGGGTGTTGGGTAGTAGTGCCGTCGCGTGTTTTTAATTTGTGGACTTGTGAGGGGTGTTGTTGTCCCCTGAGCATTTGTGCGAGGAGTTTGCCTCCTTTGTTTGCGTGGAGGTAGAAGAAGCCTTTAGATCTACGGAGTTGTCTCAGGTGTCTCTTGAGTAGCAGTGCGTTTAGTCTCCTTCTTTCCTCTAATAGTTCTTTGTAGGTATCTTCCACCTGTTGACGTTTGTGTTGTGTTTCCAGGGAGCGGATCCGGTCAAGGATGTTTGACATAAGTGCGCCCGCCTCTCTTTTCCGTTGTGACGCGATTTGGATAAGCTTGCCCCGGAGTACACTTTTGTGTGCCTCCCATACTGTCATATCAGATACGTCTCCCGTCTCATTCTCGGTAAAGTATGTCTGTAGAGTGTCGGTGACTTGGGCCCTCAGTGGGAGGTCGGTTAAAAGGGAGTCGTTGAGTCTCCACGTTGTTTTCGTCGGTCTTATGAGTGGAGATTCGAGGTCCATCGACACTTGTCCGTGGTCCGACCACGTTGCAGCGTGTTTGGATGCTCTCCTAAGTCTTATTAGAGCTTCTTGTTGCAAAAGTAGGAAGTCTATCCTGGAGTATCTTTTGTGTATTGTGGAATAGTGAGTGTATTCTCTGTCTAGTGGGTTTAGTGTTCGCCAGCAGTCTACCAGGCGTAGCGTTTTCAGAGTATGGTGTATGGTTCTTATTTCTCTCTGTGGGATGCTGCTGTGTCCCGTTGAGGAGTCTACTTTAGGATTTAGTGTGACATTGAAGTCTCCTCCCGCGATCCAGGTTCCTTCCGTGAAGTCTGTTAGTGCCTTCAGTGTGTTCTTGAGGAATCTAGATTGATTGTTGTTGGGGACGTATATTGTCGCGGACGTGTAACATCGCCCTGCGATATTCCCCTTGACGAAGGCGTATCTGCCGTTGTGGTCTATAAGGCGATCCTGTTCCTGGAATTGTAGACGAGCTGCTATAAGGATCGCGACCCCTGCCTTTTTCGCTGTAGGGTGGTTGCCGTAGTAGTTAGTCCTTCTCGAAAGTGAGTTTCCACTCCTTCTCGAAAGTGAGTTTCTTGGAGAAGAGCTATTGCAACCCTCTCTCTCTGAAGTTCCCTCAAAAGATTAGTTCTGCGTTCTGGGAGATTCAATCCCCTGCAGTTTTGCGTGATGATTTTCAGCGGGTCTGGTCTGTATGCCATCTTGTCCGTATCTCTGCGCAATGGTGGTGACTTGTCGGGTACCGGGGTCCCTCGTCCGCGTCCCGCTCTCTTATGGACGCGGGAGTCGACCGAGGAAGCCCGATCCCGTGGCTTAATTCCTGGGTTTTGATGTGGTTCGGCGCCTCTGCGCCATCTGGTAGTTGGCTCGAGGCGGACGCGACGGCCGGGTCAGGAGCGCAGGGGGGGGTGGGATGTTCGGGTGGGTTGCTGGACTGCGGTCACGTGTGAGGTGGCTGGCGTTTGTGGAGTGTTGGTATTTGCTCCTGTGTGGTCTTGGGGAGTTGTGTCTGCTCAGGCTCAGTGCCTTTCGGTTACGTTAGGCTCCGTGCCTGGTTCGTGTGATGGGGGTGTGTGTTTCTTATTTGGATGTTGGAGAGTAGGATAGGTGTGGTGTGCGTGTCGTGGTAATGTGAGGAGGTGAACCTCTCCATGGAGAGGGAGTTCGTGTGCCTACGGTGTCGGTCGGAGGTCACCCCGAGATCTATCCCGGTGGTGTACCAGTCGGCCTACGTAGTATCAAGCGTGCGCACCGAGAGGGGTGGGTAGCGTGTCTGGGCCCTTATCCGTTTAGGCTATGGTGCCTGTGTGGTATATGCGGTGTTAGTTGTAGAGTCGATACTTGAGAAGGGTTGTGTATCGTCGGTATGATCTGTTAGTTGTGTAGAAGTGTATTTCCGTTTGGGGTTGTAGCGTCCGTCCACTGTAGTAGAGTTGTTATATAGTCATCACTAATGCCATTGGTGTGTGCCTGTAGTGTTATCAGCACTATGCCTGTTTGTTGCGCCTTTTCGGTGTCGCTGGTGTCGGGTGGGGGGATGTACCGTGAGGGTAGTTTGCGTGTAATCAATGTAGGGGCTTGAGGATATCTCTTCGGGGTGTGTGCAGTGTGGGTCCTCTTCTCATTATGTCTGGGTCGTTGCATCTGGATCATGTTGATGTATTTTTTTATTTTTTATTATTATTTTTTATTATTTTTTTTCCCCTCTTTCCCCTCTCCCCCTCTATGTCCCCTCGCCCCATCTCCCGCCCCTTTTGTTCATATTTCACAGCCTCCAGGGGGTGGTGGGATGGTCGTCTGCCCAGTGTCTTCCCGTCATCAGTATGTCGTCTGAGTGAGGCACTTGTGATTGTATGTAGTTTATGGACCTCTTTGGGTGCATGTTGTCTATACATGTCAGTCCTTTTGACGTGAGGGGGAGGGCCCGGTAAGTAACACAGAGTGAGATTGCATAGTCTAGCCTTTCAAAATAGGTTACTCACAATAGTCATACAATAAGCAGCAGTCTCGGGCCTCACAATCAGCTATACATTTAGCATGGAATCAGTTCTTCGTCTTCACGAAAGTCAATGCTGCAGGAGGTCTCTAGGACCCGATCTCTATGTCCCCAACCCTCCCCCCTGTGATTCCCCTCCCCAATAGGACTTACTCCCCTGCTTTATTTTTCTTCCCGCCCCTCCCTTTTCGTCCCCTTGTTTTTGTTTTGTTTTTTTTTCACTTTTTTTTTTTGTTGTTGTTGTTGTTTAGAACCCTTTCGTGTTGTGGAGGACCCATTTGCAAGTGAGATATCCCTTAGTTCGGTCAGTATCAAGATGAAGAGTGGTACCTTCCCGCACCAAGGGTGGTGGGGGGGGGGTGTCCCCTCTGTTAGTCTCGTGCCAATGTGTTAACTACCCAATGTCAGAGTACCTGATTCTTGGGGTGCGGGTTTGCCTCCAGGTGCTTCTCCAACGTGGGTTCCAGCTGTCTGTGTTGTCTCGGAATTGTGGGGTCTACAGGAGCGGTGTCGGTTGGTCAGGTAGTGGGTTATTCCTCTGGGTTGTTTAGATCTGGTCGGTGTCGCGGAGCTTCACCCGGAGAGTTCCATCTTCTTCGCCTTGCTTGTCGCTGCGGTTGTGGTCTTGGATCCAGCGGCATGAATACCCAGTTCGGAACGGGGGTTGGCGGCAGGTTCAGGCGCTGTAGGAATTGAGGAATGTCTTCTGGCCATCGTGCGGAGACCCATTCGTTATTATAGCGAACTGTGATGCTAAATGGGTAATCCCATCTATATTGCATATTCCTCTCCCTCAGGATGGTGGTAACCGGTCTCAGGGCTCTTCTAGCCTCCAGGGTCATAGGTGATAGGTCATTGTAGAGGGATATTTCTGCGCCCCTGTAGTTCCAGTGGGCCCTGGACCTAGCTTTCCTCATGATCAGATCTTTGATGGCGAAGGAGTGCAGGCAGCATATTATATCCCTGGGGGTCCCTTCCGTGGGCCGGGGACGGAGTGCTCTATGTGCCCTGTCATATTTAATAAGCGCTGGTGTGTCCTCCCTTAGGATGATGCGGAATAGGGAGGTGAGCATCTCCTCTATGTTTTCCCCCTCTGGAGATTCAGGTATCCCCCTTACCCTGATATTGTTGCGACGACTGCGGTTGTCCTGGTCCTCTAGCTGTCGCCTCATGGCCAGTATGAGAGTGCCTTGGCATTTGAGGGCCGTGTCTGTGGCTTCAGTGGTCTGTACCCTTTTTTCTACCTGGGTTCTGGCACCGGGTTCTCCTTTGTTTCCCTGAGCACCAGGTTCACCATTGTTACCATTAGGTTCAGGGGAACCTCCGGGGCCTTGAGGAGCACCACAGGCACCAGGGAAGCCAGGGGCACCAGCAATACCAGGAGCACCAGTGGGGCCAGCTTGACTGGGAGAACTGGGTTCACCACGAGCACCTTGGAGTCCATCCATTTTTTTATTTTTTTTTGTGAGACTGCTACCCACAATTAAAACAGTGTGTTCCACCAATGCTGAAGTTGCCATCTCTACAAAAGTTAGACCCTGTGATCAAATCCTCTACCTCTGCCTCTAAAACTTTTCTGGTTCACTTTCCTATCACCTCCCAAATTTCTTTGTCTCGTCTGCTTAGGGTCACAATGCTGTAAACCCTGTGATTGATACAACATATTATTTTCCTTCTTTCTTTCTATCAAAACAACCTGCTGTATCTTTCTCATGAATTTTCCCAAGAAATTCAGTTGGGGTCAAAGGGGGCCGGTCACATTTAAATAGTGTATGTAAGGCACGGTTGCCTAGGGGTAAATACATAAACAGTGAAAGCAGAGTCTTCATATAGGGTTTGCAATACTGACTGTCTGGGTCATAGGTGTAATGCAGACATGCACTAGGTACCTTTCCATTGTCAGAATACATTGAAAACACTAAAATATTGCAAATATTAAAAATCATATTGCAGCTGTTTCCTACACCTGCGAGGATACATTGTGTATCAAAAGTCCAACCACAAAAACTAAATTTTATATGCTTATCAAATATGAGTTTAACCCCTTAGTGAGTTAATTGGGTGACCTCTTCCCATAATATGGTTCCTTTTATAATTATTATATTATTTATTCTCTTCTGGGTCTGCAAAATGCTTTCAATTTACCAATAAAAATATAATACAGTAGTTTAGAATTGCCTCACTTATAATCATCAGAAATTGTCTGATCTCTATTAAAAATACCATTTCATCATCACCCTATGATCAATGAGGTATACTAGATGAATCTTATTTAAAAAAAAAAAATCTATCCTATACATCCATACATTTTTCTTTTTATTTTTGTATAACCATATAACATAACAATTATTTATGTCAAAGATAACATACATGTTTCTTTTACTTTGACATTAATAATGTAATGCACTTTAAAAGTAGCGTTAGCTCTAAATACTCCCCTAATGGAAACGTGATCCATGATTTTGAAAAGCAGATTTTTTCCAGGGGCCCCTTTTACGTGAGCTGATCAGCATTTAATCTGTTGTAAAAATACATTAAAGGCTTGCGTTAATGACATGCAAATATTCTTTAAATATTCTTCATACTCATTGTAATATTACACATGTAATCTTACAGCACAGAACACAACGAACAAAGCAGATATCCAGCAGACATGCCAATACAAAAAGCATATTCATGGACAGGCAATTAACTCAATCCAAAATAAATTAATAAATGTCACACTCGGTGTCCCTCAAAAGAAACACAGACATAATGTAGGTTCATATGTTTGTGCATTATGCATTTCTGCAAACTATGCAAGCTGTACTGCTTTAAGATTAGACCAAAGAACCTGGCAACTGGACAGGAAAGTCAAATTTTGGCCAATGAACAGGAAAGTCGAATTTTGGCAAAAAGTCCATTATTGCAACAGAACTTTGGAAATCAGCTATAACTTACAAAAACAGCCTCCCCCCCCCACACCCCTCTTTTTTTTCTTTTGCTAAAGACTCCTATTGCTCTTGGACTAGCATTCAATAATAAATCAGTAATTTAATACATTATTACGCTGCCATTTCCATCTGTATCAATACTGAGACAAACTTATTTAACTATAATTTAAAATAGCACAGCAAAATACCCATTAACATACATGACAATTAAACTGCATAAAATGAGTATTAAAAACACACATTTATCACAATCACCATTTACACAGAATAAACTTTTAATAGCTGTATTCAGAACATATTATTGAAAGGTATACCAATTTGAGTTTGTATCAGATTTATTTAAAAGTTCTGGTACCAAGGGATTTTTTCTTTTTAAAGAAGGGATCCCGTATGTGTGATATAGCACACTTGACTTAAATATTTGTGTGACGAGAGCAATCTCGCCACATTGCATTGGAGAAGCCTGGTTGCTCGCCTGCTGCCTTTGGACTATGGCCCCCTGTTAAAAGACATCTTTTTTTACCTGCAGAAAAGCTTCATTCGTGCTTTTCTGCCTGGGGTTCGGTAGATTTGTTTGAATGTGTTACACCCCAGATAGGAATCCCATGGAGCCATTCGTATGAAACTGACTGTAAAGACTTTGGCTCCATGGCGATTAAACTGTATTCGTGTGGTCTGAGCGCCATTCGCTTAATAATGTGCGCTCGGACCTGAGCTATCTGGGGATATGTTACATGTCTGTGTTTTATGTAATAAATGTGACTTTATGTATTTTAAAGTGTTTTGTGTCTTTTTGCAACCATGTGCTTAATGGAGTCTTGTGTCTATCCTGGGAGATAATTGAATTACTCTCCAGGATAGAAGACTCTGAAACTGGTTTGGGCCAGAAAGCCATGCTTCATTTAGTCACAAAGGACTTTTTACTAACTTTTGAACCCCTGGTCTGATTCATGCCATTTTTTAATATGTTGTTCCCCTGAATGGATTGATTGTGAATATGTAATTTTATGTGAATGTGATGTATGGTTTTAGAGTTATGAAAGTTGGGTAGAAAGTATGTTTTAACTGTATGTGTAATTGAGTTTCCTCTCAGGATAAGGGGAGGGAATATGTGGGATGTAACTTATATGTGATTGGTTGTTTTATACCTCCCTGTGGGCGGTCCTGTATTTGAAAACACTGTAATAAAAACCAGGCTGGGTGTGCCAGCACCTCAGACCACTGCTTGACCCTCAACACGGAGCCTTGTCTCGTTCTTGGGGGGATTCACTGTATGCTGTTAGAGACTGATTGCCAGGAGTGTAAGCTGTTCGTCTGCTTTTCCTGTTAGTCTGCTAGCAGCTATTTGGGAGGTTCCAGTTCGGGAGTTGGAGTGCTATTTTGTATCCAGTTCGTGAGTTTTGGTGTTCTGCAGTAGCTGTGCCTGCATCTCTGGAAAGGGGGCCGATCGCCTAAACGGTTTTTACCCCTTGTGTGCAAAGCGGTCCGTTACAATTGGTGGCAGCGGTGGGATCGTTCCTACAACCAGAAGGACAGCTACAGGAGACACCATTCCGTGGATTTTACAATTTGAGGGCAACGCATGTCTTAGTACAGCGACCCTGACAGCAACAGAATGGAACCAGCAGTGGAGTACAGATACTCTGTACAGGAATTTGACCGTATGATGTGGTTGCGGCTGAACTTCTACGGGCCTAATCCAGCTGAGAAATCCGTGAAGTTCGTGAGGAGTCTAGTATTCAAGACTCTGCTGTACCGGGCAGAGGGTGACGGTCAGCTGCTACGGTGGGTGGACCTCCACCGGCAGCTACAGTTGCGGGACAGAGAGAGCCCAGTCTCCTCTCCCCAGCGGCAGTGTGATATGCAGGGAATTGGGAGCCCAGTCTCCATTCCCCAGCGGCAGTGTGATTTGCCAGGAATTGGGAGCCCAGTTTCCATTCCCCAGCGGCAGTAGTGTGGATATGCAGGGAATTGGGAGCCCGTCTCCATTCCCCAGCGGCAGTGTGATATGCAGGGGAATTGGGAGCCCAGTCTCCATTCCCCAGCTGCAGTAAAAGTGCAGGGAGAGGAGAGCAGCGCCCCTCCCTCCCAGCGGCAGGCTGAGTTACAGTGGGGGCAGAGGTAGTTGTTCCTGCCCCCAAGCAGCAGAGTGATATGCCGGGAAGGCAGTGTAAAGTGCAGGGAGAGGAGAGCAGCGTCCTCCCTCCCCAGCGGCAGGCTGGGCTACAGGGGGCAGAGGTAGTTGTTCCTGCCCCCCAGCAGCAGCATGATTTTTGGGGAATTGGGAGCCCAGGCTCCATTCCCCAGCGGGAGATACAGCAGGGAATTGGGAGCCCAGTCTCCATTCCCCAGCGGCAGAGTGTCCTACCGGGAATAGAGAGCCCAGTCTCCTTCCCCCAGCAGCAGGACACTGTATTGGGAGCAGAGACAGTCGGTCTCCCTCCACAGAGGATGAAAGTATGTATGGGAGGGGAGCTTGCTACCACCTCTCCCCAGCGGCGGATCATTAATGGGCAGGGAATAGAGAGCTCAGTCTCCTTTCCCCAGCGGCAGAGTGTTCTATCGGGAGAGGAGCCTGTTGCCCCCTCTCCCCAGCAACATCTTAGAGTATCCAAAGGGGAGACAGTCGGTCTCCCCCTCCGGCAGCAGAGCTGTGCAACAAAAGGGGAGACAGTCGGTCTCCAGCAGCAGAGCGGTGTATCTAAAGGGGAGACAGTTGGTCTCCAGCAGCAGAGCTGTGTGTCTAAAGGGGAGACAGTCGGTCTCCAGCAGCAGAGTGGTGTAGTTAAAGGGGAGACAGTCGGTCTCCCCCTCCAACAACCAGGCTTCAACCAGGCTACCCTCCCAGTAGCGCTGGCAACAGGGCAGAGTCCCGCTGGTCTCTGCCCACACAGCAACCCACCAAGTCAGCGTACCCGTACCCAGCACAGCTGTGGTGAGGCACCTGGACATGGACAAGCTTCTCCTTTACCCAGTGGGTGCAGTAACCATTTATTGTGGGTGGCTGTACAAGTTGATTATGTTTTGTGGAAGGTTGATCATCAAGGCACGACCGGCAGGAGGTCAGATACCCTGTTAGTCTGTTTGGAAAAGGGGGAGAGATGTGACGAGACCAATCTCGTTACTGTACTGGAGAAGCCTGCTACCGCCTTCGCTGCCTTTGACTCATGGCCCCTGTTAAATGCATCTTACCTGCAGAAAAGTTTAATTGCGGCTTTTCTGCCTGGGCCTGGTAGTTTTGGTTGAATGTGTTATACCCCAGATAGGAATCCCATGGAGCCCATTCATATGAAACTGACTGTAAAGACTTTGGCTCCATGGTGATTAAACTGTATTTGTGTGGTCTGAGCGCCATTCACTTAATAATGTGCGCTCAGACCTGAGCTATCTGGGGATATGTTACATGTCTGTGTTTTATGTAATGAATGTGACTTTATGTATTTTAAAGTGCTTTGTGTCTTTTTGCAACCATGTGCTTAATGGAGTCTTGTGTCTGTCCTGGGAGATAATTCAATTACTCTCCAGGATAGTAGACTCTGAAACTGGTTTGGGCCAGAAAGCCATGCTTCATTTAGTCACAAAGGACTTTTTACTAACTGTTGAACCCCTTGTCTGATTTGTGCCATTTTTGAATATGTTGTTCCCCTGAATGGATTGATTGAGAATATGTAATTTTATGTGAATGTGATGTATGGTTTTTGAGTTATGAAAGTTGGGTAGAAAGTATGTTTTAACTGTTTGTATAATTGAGTTTCCTCTCAGGATAAGGGGAGGGAATATGTGGGATGTAACTGTGATATGATTGGTTGTTTTATCCCTCCCTGTGGGTGGTCCTGTATTTGAAACACTGTAATAAAAACCAGACTGGGTGTGCCAGCACCTCAGACCACTGCTTGACCCTCAACACGGAGCCTTGTCTCGTTCTTGGGAGGATTCACTGTATGCTGTTAGAGACTGATTGCCAGGAGTGTAAGCTGTTCGTCTGCTTTTCCTGTTCGTCTGCTAGCAGCTATTTGGGAGGTTCCAGTTCGGGAGTTGGAGTGCTATTTTGTATCCAGTTCGTGAGTTTTGGTGTTCTGCAGTAGCTGTGCCTGGATCTCTGGAAAGGGGGCCGATCGCCTAAACGGTTTTTACCCCTTGTGTGCAAACGGTCCGTTACAATTAGTATGTCTGCTTTGTGTAAAGTGTATTGTTATGTCTGCTTTGTGTAAAGTGTGATGTTACATGAGCCTGTGTGAGTTCTCTATTACTTGTCCAAAAAACAATCTCCTGTTACTTCTATGTTCAGTTTCACTTAAGGAACATGATTAACTGCTTAGTTTTAAGTATTAGTATGTCTGCTTTGTGTAAAGTGTATTGTTATGTCTACTTTGTGTAAAGTGTGATGTTACATGAGCCTGTGTGAGTTCTCTATTACTTGTCCAAAAAACAATCTCCTGTTACTTCTATGTTCAGTTTCACTTAGGAACATGATTAACTGCTTAGTTTTAAGTATTAGTATGTCTGCTTTGTGTAAAGTGTATTGTTATGTCTGCTTTGTGTAAAGTGTGATGTTACATGAGCCTGTGTGAGTTCTCTATTACTTGTCCAAAAACAATCTCCTGTTACTTCTATGTTCAGTTTCACTTAAGGAACATGATTAACTGCTTAGTTTTAAGTATTATTATGTCTGCTTTGTGTAAAGTGTATTGTTATGTCTGCTTTGTGTAAAGTGTGATGTTACATGAGCCTGTGTGAGTTCTCTATTACTTGTCCAAAAAACAATCTCCTGTTACTTCTATGTTCAGTTTCACTTAAGGAACATGATTAACTGCTTAGTTTTAAGTATTAGTATGTCTGCTTTGTGTAAAGTGTATTGTTATGTCTGCTTTGTGTAAAGTGTGATGTTACATGAGCCTGTGTGAGTTCTCTATTACTTGTCCAAAAAACAATCTCCTGTTACTTCTATGTTCAGTTTCACTTAAGGAACATGATTAACTGCTTAGTTTTAAGTATTAGTATGTCTGCTTTGTGTAAAGTGTATTGTTATGTCTGCTTTGTGTAAAGTGTGATGTTACATGAGCCTGTGTGAGTTCTCTATTACTTGTCCAAAAAACAATCTCCTGTTACTTCTATGTTCAGTTTCACTTAAGGAACATGATTAACTGCTTAGTTTTAAGTATTAGTATGTCTGCTTTGTGTAAAGTGTATTGTTATGTCTGCTTTGTGTAAAGTGTGATGTTACATGAGCCTGTGTGAGTTCTCTATTACTTGTCCAAAAAACAATCTCCTGTTACTTCTATGTTCAGTTTCACTTAAGGAACATGATTAACTGCTTAGTTTTAAGTATTAGTATGTCTGCTTTGTGTAAAGTGTATTGTTATGTCTGCTTTGTGTAAAGTGTGATGTTACATGAGCCTGTGTGAGTTCTCTATTACTTGTCCAAAAAACAATCTCCTGTTACTTCTATGTTCAGTTTCACTTAAGGAACATGATTAACTGCTTAGTTTTAAGTATTAGTATGTCTGCTTTGTGTAAAGTGTATTGTTATGTCTGCTTTGTGTAAAGTGTGATGTTACATGAGCCTGTGTGAGTTCTCTATTACTTGTCCAAAAAACAATCTCCTGTTACTTCTATGTTCAGTTTCACTTAAGGAACATGATTAACTGCTTAGTTTTAAGTATTAGTATGTCTGCTTTGTGTAAAGTGTATTGTTATGTCTGCTTTGTGTAAAGTGTGATGTTACATGAGCCTGTGTGAGTTCTCTATTACTTGTCCAAAAAACAA
This sequence comes from Pelobates cultripes, assembly GCA_933207985.1. Taxonomy (NCBI): domain Eukaryota; kingdom Metazoa; phylum Chordata; class Amphibia; order Anura; family Pelobatidae; genus Pelobates; species Pelobates cultripes. The sequence continues at coordinate 16,215 of CAKOES020000542.1, forward strand.
TCTCCTGTTACTTCTATGTTCAGTTTCACTTAAGGAACATGATTAACTGCTTAGTTTTAAGTATTAGTATGTCTGCTTTGTGTAAAGTGTATTGTTATGTCTGCTTTGTGTAAAGTGTGATGTTACATGAGCCTGTGTGAGTTCTCTATTACTTGTCCAAAAAACAATCTCCTGTTACTTCTATGTTCAGTTTCACTTAAGGAACATGATTAACTGCTTAGTTTTAAGTAGTAGTATGTCTGCTTTGTGTAAAGTGTATTGTTATGTCTGCTTTGTGTAAAGTGTGATGTTACATGAGCCTGTGTGAGTTCTCTATTACTTGTCCAAAAAACAATCTCCTGTTACTTCTATGTTCAGTTTCACTTAAGGAACATGATTAACTGCTTAGTTTTAAGTATTAGTATGTCTGCTTTGTGTAAAGTGTATTGTTATGTCTGCTTTGTGTAAAGTGTGATGTTACATGAGCCTGTGTGAGTTCTCTATTACTTGTCCAAAAAACAATCTCCTGTTACTTCTATGTTCAGTTTCACTTAAGGAACATGATTAACTGCTTAGTTTTAAGTATTAGTATGTCTGCTTTGTGTAAAGTGTATTGTTATGTCTGCTTTGTGTAAAGTGTGATGTTACATGAGCCTGTGTGAGTTCTCTATTACTTGTCCAAAAAACAATCTCCTGTTACTTCTATGTTCAGTTTCACTTAAGGAACATGATTAACTGCTTAGTTTTAAGTATTAGTATGTCTGCTTTGTGTAAAGTGTATTGTTATGTCTGCTTTGTGTAAAGTGTGATGTTACATGAGCCTGTGTGAGTTCTCTATTACTTGTCCAAAAAACAATCTCCTGTTACTTCTATGTTCAGTTTCACTTAAGGAACATGATTAACTGCTTAGTTTTAAGTATTAGTATGTCTGCTTTGTGTAAAGTGTATTGTTATGTCTGCTTTGTGTAAAGTGTGATGTTACATGAGCCTGTGTGAGTTCTCTATTACTTGTCCAAAAAACAATCTCCTGTTACTTCTATGTTCAGTTTCACTTAAGGAACATGATTAACTGCTTAGTTTTAAGTATTAGTATGTCTGCTTTGTGTAAAGTGTATTGTTATGTCTGCTTTGTGTAAAGTGTGATGTTACATGAGCCTGTGTGAGTTCTCTATTACTTGTCCAAAAAACAATCTCCTGTTACTTCTATGTTCAGTTTCACTTAAGGAACATGATTAACTGCTTAGTTTTAAGTATTAGTATGTCTGCTTTGTGTAAAGTGTATTGTTATGTCTGCTTTGTGTAAAGTGTGATGTTACATGAGCCTGTGTGAGTTCTCTATTACTTGTCCAAAAAACAATCTCCTGTTACTTCTATGTTCAGTTTCACTTAAGGAACATGATTAACTGCTTAGTTTTAAGTATTAGTATGTCTGCTTTGTGTAAAGTGTATTGTTATGTCTGCTTTGTGTAAAGTGTGATGTTACATGAGCCTGTGTGAGTTCTCTATTACTTGTCCAAAAAACAATCTCCTGTTACTTCTATGTTCAGTTTCACTTAAGGAACATGATTAACTGCTTAGTTTTAAGTATTAGTATGTCTGCTTTGTGTAAAGTGTATTGTTATGTCTGCTTTGTGTAAAGTGTGATGTTACATGAGCCTGTGTGAGGTCTCTATTACTTGTCCAAAAAACAATCTCCTGTTACTTCTATGTTCAGTTTCACTTAAGGAACATGATTAACTGCTTAGTTTTAAGTATTAGTATGTCTGCTTTGTGTAAAGTGTATTGTTATGTCTGCTTTGTGTAAAGTGTGATGTTACATGAGCCTGTGTGAGTTCTCTATTACTTGTCCAAAAAACAATCTCCTGTTACTTCTATGTTCAGTTTCACTTAAGGAACATGATTAACTGCTTAGTTTTAAGTATTAGTATGTCTGCTTTGTGTAAAGTGTATTGTTATGTCTGCTTTGTGTAAAGTGTGATGTTACATGAGCCTGTGTGAGTTCTCTATTACTTGTCCAAAAAACAATCTCCTGTTACTTCTATGTTCAGTTTCACTTAAGGAACATGATTAACTGCTTGGTTTTAAGTATTAGTATGTCTGCTTTGTGTAAAGTGTATTGTTGCGTCTGCTTTGTGTAAAGTGTGCCCTTCTATTACTTTTGTCCAAAAACAATCTCCTGTTACTTCTATGTTCGTGCTTCACTTAAGGAACATGCGATTAACTGCTTTAGTTTTTAAGTATTAGTATGTCTGCTTTTGTGTAAAGTGTATTGTTATGTATGCTTTGTGTAAAGTGTGATGTTACATGAGCCTGTGTGAGTTCTCTATTACTTGTCCAAAAACAATCTCCTGTTACTTCTATGTTCAGTTTCACTTAAGGAACATGATTAACTGCTTGGTTTTAAGTATTATTATGTTTGCTTTGTGTAAAGTGTATTGTTATGTATGCTTTGTGTAAAGTGCGGCGTTACATGAGCCTGTGTGAGTTCTCTATGTTTTTGTCCAAAAAAAACACCCTCCTGTTAATGGCGTTCAGCTCTACCTCGGCGAAACAATACTTTAACTGCTTAGTTTTAAGTATGAGCGTCTGTTTTGTGTAAAGTGCATTGAAAAGGCCTCGTTTTGTGGGGAAGTGTGATGTTGCCATGAGCCTGTGTGAGTTCTCTATTACCTGTCCAAAATCTCCTGCTTCCATGTTCAGTTTCACTTAAGGAACATGATTAACTGCTTTCGCTTCAGCGTTATGAGTGCATGTCTTCGTTTTGTAAAGTGTGTAATTGTTGGTGTCTGCTTTGTGTAAAGTGTGATGCCGGCATGAGCCTGTGTGAGTTCTCGTCACCTGTCCAAAAAACAATCTCCTTGTTACTTCTATGTTCAGTTTCACTAAGGAACATGATTAACTGCTTAGTTTTTGGGTATTAGTATGTCTGCTTTGTGTAAAGTGTATTGTTATGTCTGCTTTGTGTAAAGTGTGATGTTACATGAGCCTTTGTGAGTTCTCTATTACTTGTCCAAAAAACAATCTCCTGTTACTTCTATGTTCAGTTTCACTTAAGGAACATGATTAACTGCTTAGTTTTAAGTATTAGTATGTCTGCTTTGTGTAAAGTGTATTGTTATGTCTGCTTTGTGTAAAGTGTGATGTTACATGAGCCTGTGTGAGTTCTCTATTACTTGTCCAAAAAACAATCTCCTGTTACTTCTATGTTCAGTTTCACTTAAGGAACATGATTAACTGCTTAGTTTTAAGTATTAGTATGTCTGCTTTGTGTAAAGTGTATTGTTATGTCTGCTTTGTGTAAAGTGTGATGTTACATGAGCCTGTGTGAGTTCTCTATTACTTGTCCAAAAAACAATCTCTTGTTACTTCTATGTTCAGTTTCACTTAAGGAACATGATTAACTGCTTAGTTTTAAGTATTAGTATGTCTGCTTTGTGTAAAGTGTATTGTTATGTCTGCTTTGTGTAAAGTGTGATGTTACATGAGCCTGTGTGAGTTCTCTATTACTTGTCCAAAAAACAATCTCCTGTTACTTCTATGTTCAGTTTCACTTAAGGAACATGATTAACTGCTTAGTTTTAAGTATTAGTATGTCTGCTTTGTGTAAAGTGTATTGTTATGTCTGCTTTGTGTAAAGTGTGATGTTACATGAGCCTGTGTGAGTTCTCTATTACTTGTCCAAAAAACAATCTCCTGTTACTTCTATGTTCAGTTTCACTTAAGGAACATGATTAACTGCTTAGTTTTAAGTATTAGTATGTCTGCTTTGTGTAAAGTGTATTGTTATGTCTGCTTTGTGTAAAGTGTGATGTTACATGAGCCTGTGTGAGTTCTCTATTACTTGTCCAAAAAACAATCTCCTGTTACTTCTATGTTCAGTTTCACTTAAGGAACATGATTAACTGCTTAGTTTTAAGTATTAGTATGTCTGCTTTGTGTAAAGTGTATTGTTATGTCTTCTTTTATGTAAAGTGTGATGTTACATGAGCCTGTGTGAGTTCTCTTTTACTTGTCCAAAAAACAACTTCCTGTTACTTCTATGTTCAGTTTCACTTTATGAACATGATTAACTGCTTAGTTTTAAGTATTAGTATGTCTGCTTTGTGTAAAGTGTATTGTTATGTCTGCTTTGTGTAAAGTGTGATGTTACATGAGCCTGTGTGAGTTCTCTATTACTTGTCCAAAAAACAATCTCCTGTTACTTCTATGTTCAGTTTCGCTTAGGGAACAGGATTAACTGCTTAGTTTTAAGTATTAGTATGCCCGCTTTTGTAAAGTGTATTGTTAAGTGTCTGCTTTGGTGTAAAGTGTATGCCGCCATGAGCCTGTGTGAGTTCTCTATTACTTCGTCCAAAAACAATCTCTGTTACTTCTATGTTCAGTTTCACTTAAGGAACATGATTAACTGCTTAGTTTTAAGTATTAGTATGTCTGCTTTGTGTAAAGTGTATTGTTATGTCTGCTTTGTGTAAAGTGTGATGTTACATGAGCCTGTGTGAGTTCTCTATTACTTGTCCAAAAAACAATCTCCTGTTACTTCTATGTTCAGTTTCACTTAAGCAACATGATTAACTGCTTAGTTTTAAGTATTATTATGTCTGCTTTGTGTAAAGTGTATTGTTATGTCTGCTTTGTGTAAAGTGTGATGTTGCATGAGCCTGTGTGAGTTCTCTATTACTTGTCCAAAAAACAATCTCCTGTTACTTGTATGTTCAGTTTCACTTAAGGAACATGATTAACTGCTTAGTTTTAAGTATTAGTATGTCTGCTTTGTGTAAAGTGTATTGTTATGTCTGCTTTGTGTAAAGTGTGATGTTACATGAGCCTGTGTGAGTTCTCTATTACTTGTCCAAAAAACAATCTCCTGTTACTTCTATGTTCAGTTTCACTTAAGGAACATGATTAACTGCTTAGTTTTAAGTATTAGTATGTCTGCTTTGTGTAAAGTGTATTGTTATGTCTGCTTTGTGTAAAGTGTGATGTTACATGAGCCTGTGTGAGTTCTCTATTACTTGTCCAAAAAACAATCTCCTGTTACTTCTATGTTCAGTTTCACTTAAGGAACATGATTAACTGCTTAGTTTTAAGTATTAGTATGTCTGCTTTGTGTAAAGTGTATTGTTATGTCTGCTTTGTGTAAAGTGTGATGTTACATGAGCCTGTGTGAGTTCTCTATTACTTGTCCAAAAAACAATCTCCTGTTACTTCTATGTTCAGTTTCACTTAAGGAACATGATTAACTGCTTGGTTTTAAGTATTATTATGTCTGCTTTGTGTAAAGTGTATTGTTATGTCTGCTTTGTGTAAAGTGTGATGTTACATGAGCCTGTGTGAGTTCTCTATTACTTGTCCAAAAAACAATCTCCTGTTACTTCTATGTTCAGTTTCACTTAAGGAACATGATTAACTGCTTAGTTTTAAGTATTAGTATGTCTGCTTTGTGTAAAGTGTATTGTTATGTCTGCTTTGTGTAAAGTGTGATGTTACATGAGCCTGTGTGAGTTCTCTATTACTTGTCCAAAAACAATCTCCTTTTACTTCTATGTTCAGTTTCACTTAAGGAACATGATTAACTGCTTAGTTTTAAGTATTATTATGTCTGCTTTGTGTAAAGTGTGATGTTATGTCTGCTTTGTGTAAAGTGAGATGTTACATGAGCCTGTGTGAGTTCTCTATTACTTGTCCAAAAATAATCTCCTGTTACTTGTGTGTTAAATTTTACTCAAGGAACATGATTATAAGCTTAGTTTAAAGTATTGTTATGTCTGCTTTGTGTAAAGTGTATTGTTATGTTCAAGTTTGTGTAAAGTGATGTTTAAGCATGAGCCTGGGTGTGTGTGAGTTCCCCCTTCTATTACCTGTCCAAAAACAACAATCTCCTGTTACTTCTATGTGTTCAGTTTCAATTTAAGGAACATGATTAACTGTTTAGTTTTAAGTATTATTATGTCTGCTTTGTGTAAAGTGTATTGTTATGTCTGCTTTGTGTAAAGTGTGATGTTGCATGAGCCTGTGTGAGTTCTCTATTACTTGTCCAAAAAACAATCTCCTGTTACTTCTATGTTCAGTTTCACTTAAGGAACATGATTAACTGCTTAGTTTTGAGTATTAGTATGTCTGCTTTGTGTAAAGTGTATTGTTATGTCTGCTTTGTGTAAAGTGTGATGTTACATGAGCCTGTGTGAGTTCTCTATTACTTGTCCAAAAAACAATCTCCTGTTACTTCTATGTTCAGTTTCACTTAAGGAACATGATTAACTGCTTGGTTTTTGGGCATTAGTATAAGCGTCTGCCTCGGTGTAAAGTGTATTGTTATGTCTGCTTTGTGTAAAGTGTGATGTTACATGAGCCTGTGTGAGTTCTCTATTACTTGTCCAAACAACAATCTTCTGTTACTTCTATGTTCAGTTTCACTTAAGGAACATGATTAACTGCTTAGTTTTAAGTATTAGTATGTCTGCTTTGTGTAAAGTGTATTGTTATGTCTGCTTTGTGTAAAGTGTGATGTTACATGAGTCTGTGTGAGTTCTCTATTACTTGTCCAAAAAAACAATCTCCTGTTACTTCTATGTTCAGTTTCACTTAAGGAACATGATTAACTGCTTAGTTTTAAGTATTAGTATGTCTGCTTTGTGTAAAGTGTATTGTTATGTTATGTTCGCTTTGTGTAAAGTGTGATGTTACATGAGCCTGTGTGAGTTCTCTATTACTTGTCCAAAAAACAATCTCCTGTTACTTCTATGTTCAGTTTCACTTAAGGAACATGATTAACTGCTTAGTTTTAAGTATTAGTATGTCTGCTTTGTGTAAAGTGTATTGTTATGTCTGCTTTGTGTAAAGTGTGATGTTACATGAGCCTGTGTGAGTTCTCTATTACTTGTCCAAAAAACAATCTCCTGTTACTTCTATGTTCAGTTTCACTTAAGGAACATGATTAACTGCTTAGTTTTAAGTATTAGTATGTCTGCTTTGTGTAAAGTGTATTGTTATGTCTGCTTTGTGTAAAGTGTGATGTTACATGAGCCTGTGTGAGTTCTCTATTACTTGTCCAAAAAACAATCTCCTGTTACTTCTATGTTCAGTTTCACTTAAGGAACATGATTAACTGCTTAGTTTTAAGTATTAGTATGTCTGCTTTGTGTAAAGTGTATTGTTATGTCTGCTTTGTGTAAAGTGTGATGTTACATGAGCCTGTGTGAGTTCTCTATTACTTGTCCAAAAAACAATCTCCTGTTACTTCTATGTTCAGTTTCACTTAAGGAACATGATTAACTGCTTAGTTTTAAGTATTAGTATGTCTGCTTTGTGTAAAGTGTATTGTTATGTCTGCTTTGTGTAAAGTGTGATGTTACATGAGCCTGTGGGAGTTCTCTATTACTTGTCCAAAAAACAATCTCCTGTTACTTCTATGTTCAGTTTCACTTAAGGAACATGATTAACTGCTTAGTTTTAAGTATTAGTATGTCTGCTTTGTGTAAAGTGTATTGTTATGTCTGCTTTGTGTAAAGTGTGATGTTACATGAGCCTGTGTGAGTTCTCTATTACTTGTCCAAAAAACAATCTCCTGTTACTTCTATGTTCAGTTTCACTTAAGGAACATGATTAACTGCTTAGTTTTAAGTATTAGTATGTCTGCTTTGTGTAAAGTGTATTGTTATGTCTGCTTTGTGTAAAGTGTGATGTTACATGAGCCTGTGTGAGTTCTCTATTACTTGTCCAAAAAACAATCTCCTGTTACTTCTATGTTCAGTTTCACTTAAGGAACATGATTAACTGCTTAGTTTTAAGTATTAGTATGTCTGCTTTGTGTAAAGTGTATTGTTATGTCTGCTTTGTGTAAAGTGTGATGTTACATGAGCCTGTGTGAGTTCTCTATTACTTGTCCAAAAAACAATCTCCTGTTACTTCTATGTTCAGTTTCACTTAAGGAACATGATTAACTGCTTAGTTTTAAGTATTAGTATGTCTGCTTTGTGTAAAGTGTATTGTTATGTCTGCTTTGTGTAAAGTGTGATGTTACATGAGCCTGTGTGAGTTCTCTATTACTTGTCCAAAAAACAATCTCCTGTTACTTCTATGTTCAGTTTCACTTAAGGAACATGATTAACTGCTTAGTTTTAAGTATTAGTATGTATGTTGTGTGTAAAGTGT
>CAKOES020000543.1:0-19226 GCA_933207985.1 Pelobates cultripes
CAGGTGTCAATCCATAATCGCCAAGTGACCCGATGTTGGGGTAACATTCCCTATTCTGCTCTGTGTCGCGTGTATCAGACCACTGATAGGAGACGCGAAGGTATTAAACTGATAAAATAGTACTAAACACTCCACCTCTATCTGGTGTCACATTAGCTTGACAGCCGCGAGTGCCCCCAATTTGCAGTAAGAGGACCCCACCAAGCCTCTTCTTCCATCTCCTGTTACAAAATCACGCCGCAGTACACGCCCACTCGATAGGAGACGCGAAGGTATTAAACTGATAAAAAATAGTAAGTACTAAACACACCACTCCTATCTGGTGTCACATTAGCTTGACCGCGCAGTGCCCCAAATTTGCAGTAAGAGGACCGACCAAGCCTCTTCTTCCATCTCCCTGTTATAAAAATCAATGCCGTGTACACGTCCACTGATAGGAGACGCGGAAGGTATTAAACTGATCAGAACAATACTAAACACACCACTCCTATCTGGTGGCACATTAGTTTGACCGCGCAGTGCCCCAAATTTGAATTAAGAGGACCGACCAAGCATCTTCTTCCATCTCCCTGTTACAGAAATCACTGCCATATCCATACAAATTGTACAGAATGTCCAGGATAGTTTTCCAGGGACAAATGTTGTCGCCTGTTGAACGAGGTGACCTTGCTCGGGTCCCAGGTGTACGGTTCCTAAAATGGCTGCCATATACACGTCCACTGATAGGAGACGCTGAAGGTATTAAACTGATCAGAACAATACTAAACACACCACAAATAAGGTTTCTCTCCTGTATGGCTCCTCAAATGATGCTTAAGATTAGAAGCGGCTGAAAAGCATTTCTCACACTCCGAACAAAAATATATTTTTTTAACATTCTCTCCACTTTGAACGAAATGACGTTTGGGAAGAGATTAACATAATTAAACACAGGCAGTAAAAATACAGTTTTTAGCCATACCCTGTAACTTTAAAACTACACATCCCATCTTCATAATTACATATTTGGAATCAGCACACTTAAAACATAAACATAACCAAAAATCAGCCAAATCCATCCAGGGGTTAAAAAGTTAGCTGGAGGTCCCTTTATGACCGACCGGCAAGCACATTTTCCTGCCCAAAACAGTTCCATAGATTTGGGCTGTGAGGTCGGTCTATTTCAGGCTGAAAAAACGACTAAGTCCCATCGCGAATGGGACTTAGTCTCTGCAGCTGAAATAATTTCCCATTTACTGAACCAAGTGGGAAATAGCAAGGCAGGCACAAAGGGTTTGCACCAGGTCTGGGGACACAGGGGACACCGTCTTAAAGGGGCCGTGTCCCCAACAAGTCTGGGGACACGGCCTTAAAGGGGCAGTGTCCCAATCTTCCTGATGTCCCAAAAAAGGTGTTTAAAGGGCCAGCACCAGTCACATAAAGAGTCCATAAGCCCCAATATGCCCACCGACAGTCTTAAAGGGCCATACACACCAAATAAAAGTGCATACATTTTCACAATCTCCCAGGGGCCATAGTCATGCGGGAGGAGGCTGGCAAATAGGCTTCTCCACAACCCAGGGAAGCAGGGCAATTTGCCATTTAAAGGGCCCGTTACAAATAGCAGTTTGTAACAAGGTGTCAATCCATATCTGCCAAGTGACCCGATGTAGGGGGACCAGTCCCTATTCTGCTCTGTGTCAGTGTGTATCAGGGTCCTTAGGACAGGTGTCAATCCATATCTGCCAAGTGACCCTATGTAGGAGGAACAGTCCCTATTCTGCTCTGTGTCAGTGTGTATCAGGGATCCTTAGGACAGGTGTCAATCCATATCTGCCAAGTGACCCTATGTAGGGGGACCAGTCTCTATTCTGCTCTGTGTCCGTGTGCATCAGGGGCTCTGAGGACAGGTGTCAATCCATATGTCAAGGTGTCAATATGTCATATGTCAGGTGTCAATCCATATTGATTGTGATTTAGGAATGTTAGGTGATTTCTGCCCTTTATGGATTAAAACCAGACTCTGTATCAACTGTGTAATTTTCCATGGGAGTTTTGCCATGGATCCCCCTCCGGCATGCCACAGTCCAGGTGTTAGTCCCCTTGAAACAACTTTTCCATCCCTATTGTGGCCAGAAAGAGTCCCTGTGTGTTTTAAAATTCGCCTCCCCATTGAAGTCAATGGCGTTTCGGGCGGTTCGCCGGTTCGCGAACATTTGCGGAAGTTCGCGTTCGCCGTTCGCGAACCTAAAATTTCGGGTTCGCGACATCACTATCTGTGTGTGATTTGGAAGCTGTTATAACTTGCTTAGCCTCTTTCTGCCTAATCTTATAGATCATTTTGTCTTCCTCACGCGGAGTACCACAGTGGTTTCTTGAATTTATTGCTTTTACTGACAAGCCTAATGCAATTTTCTAAAAAACAAAGGGGGGAAGAGTCTGTGCTAACTGACAAATGGAAGAGCAGCAACCCTAAAAAAGGGAATCCCTCAAAAAAAAGGGAAACCCTTGAAAAACAGGAACAGACAAAGGAGTTAAGAGCTGCACTTAAAAACAATAAAAATGTATTGTTTTTAAGTGCAGCCCTTAACTCCTTTGTCTAATGCAATTTTCTGTTGCCTTCAGTAGTGCAACTTTTAAATAATCCCATTTCTCTTGGACTCAATTTAAATTGCCTCAGTCTGATAATGACTCCTCTACACATATTCTAATTTTAAAAAGTCTGTTTTTCTAAAGTCTAAAACTTTTGTTTTTGTGTGGTGTGACTCAGTCACTGTTCTTATATTAAACCACACTGACTGATGATCACCGGATTCTAAACTTTCACCTACAGTAATATCTGATACCAAATCTCCATTTGTTAACACTAAATCTAGTATGGCCTGTTTACGAGTTAGCTCCTCAACGACTTGTTTTAGAGACAATCCCAGTAGGGAGTTTAGGATATGTCCTGGCACAAGCAGCTATTTTGGTTTTCCAATTTACATCAGGAAGATTAAAGTCACCCATGATGATAACTTCCTCTTCATTGTCATTTTAGCTATTTCCTCAACTAGTAGATTATCTAACTCTTCAATTTGTCCTGGGGGCCTATAAATCACACCTACATGAGTTACTGTGTGATTACCAAATTCTAACGTAACCCAAACGGACTCTATGTTCGCCTCACTAACTTTTATTATGCTAGATTTTATACTATCCTTCACATACAGGGCCACTCCTCCCCCTTTCATGCCTTCACTATCTTTTCTATATAATGAGTACCCTGGTATTGCCATGTCCCAGTCATTTTTCTCATTATACCATGTCTCAGTAACAGCGACTAAATCTACACTATCAGTTGCCATTATTGCCACAAGTTCATGGATCTTATTCCCTAAACTGCGAGCATTTGTAGACATGACTCTAAGCTTATCATTTTTTAACACACTTGCTACAAGCACCTTCTGTCCTTGTTTTGGGGGACAATTGGATTGATGTTTTATCACCCATTTCCCCCCCCGCATTCACCAAGCCACAAATTAAAGTCCCTAATACGCATCCGCCTGTCGTTCTGAGTGTTATGCACAGGCAGAACTTCAGAGAATGACAGTGTGGAAGCAATCTGCTGTAAATCATTGGCAAAAATACTAAAAACTTCCTTAACCTCTGAAACCTCATTGCAAGCCAAGTCATTTGTCCCTAGATGGACAAGTACATCCAATTCCCCTTCCTGCTTTGCTCGCTTAACAATATTACAAATACGTCTCCTGTCTCTGTGAGCAGTAGCTCCTGGAAGACACCTCACAAGACCACCATTGTCCATCTCCACACCTCTTATGATGGAATCCCTCAATAACAACTGCTTTCTATTAGGCCTCACCATAGTCTCCAAGCCGGTCTCCACAACTCCACTAGCCTCAGTGCCTCTCTCCACAACACCACTAGCCTCAGTGCCTACATACAGTAAATGCTGTGAATTCATATATTTCTTATATACAGGTATTTAAAAATTATCATTGCAAAGTTTATCAATTTCTGAAATGCTAATGTAGTGCTAACAGTGAAATGGTAGTGTCCATAGAGTCCTTCTCCCCTCCCAACCTGTAAGAACGCTAGTACCCGTTGAAACTTACTTTAATGGAGGGGTGAGCTATCATTTTCAGCACACTTGCAGATAATACATGTGTTACCAGTGGCTTCTGTCAGACAAATGCCTGGTAATCATTCCTGGAGTTAAATGAGGGTGAGTGTGAATTTGGACTAAATTTTGTTTTGCAAAGTACATTAAAGTCAAAATGTTTATACATGAATATGGAAGATGTTGTTCTCCTAAACCCTTTATACAAAATAAAAAGGCCCAAGTTATCCCCTATTTACCGGTCCCTTTATGCAAAATAAAATAGACTGGTTTTACCCAGGAGATGCCAAGTCACCTGGACCAATAATATAAAATAAAATATATATATATATAAAATAAAATTTAAATATACACCTAACTAGCTGAGAGGTGAGACTTGTCCATCAAAGCTTAGTGATTGGTTGGCTTCCAAACCAACCCAATCAATATGTTCTGACTCTTCATTCAAAGTCTGTAAAGGTCTTTCCCACCTTGAATGCTTAATTGGCTTGGAGCACTCGATGACGAGTCAAACACTTTTTATGACAAAGAGATGAGCTGTGCTCAGAAAAAATTAGTCGAGTCTCTTCTAACTTTACTAATATCTCAATAAAGATGATCTACATTTGTGTAATCTTGAAAAGAACAATTAATTAAAAAAATGTCCTAATGCATAAAAATGCAAACAAAAACATTACCAACCATATGCTGGACATTTAATGTTACACAATGTTCACCTAGTGATATATTTCAGGCCATAGTAAATACTTGACGAAGATTTTTGCCTAGCTAGTGACACATTGGCACTCACGCAAACTTCTTTATTTTTTTTCTGCATGACAAAGACAACATATTGGTAGTGATGACATTGCTGATTAACGTGAAGAAAGGATCGACATATCAGCATAAACATGATGAGTGACCTGCACATTTTTATTTATTTTTTGTAAAGTAGTAAAATCATGAGTGGAAGAACACATATATCACTAGATATAGCCTAGAACTGTAGAGAAATGCATGGCACTTATATAAGAACCAATGGGACTAAATAGTCACAACTGCGGGCACATTGCAAAATAGGGTCAGGATTGAACCAGCCACGCTGCAGGCTAGGTATGTAGACTGATCAGCCGATGCCCAATGAAGGGGAGTACCTTCCTCTGCAGTCATCATCATCCTGGATAGGGTCCCTCCAGTCAGCCCTTGCACGCAAGTAGTATAGTAGCCTCTTCCACTGGATGACACGATTCGTAGGAAGGGCCTGCATCTGCAGTGTGTGGGTTTTGAGCAGTGCTGTGAGAGTGTGAGTGCCAGGTATCGGGATGTGCAGCAGCAAGCAGCAGGCTTAATGCTGCTAGATGAGGACTGCTGGCACAGGCACCTTTTGTGATGTCTCTTCCGTGGCACCTGTCCATGAACACATGGGGAGGCACGCTCAGGCGGTGCTTACCAGAGTTATGGATCCAGAGAGTGCGATTCGGCCTGCACGCATAGAGGTAAGTCCCTGTTCGCTTAGCTTAACCCGAAAGGTCACACAGATGCGGTAAATATTTAGGAGTAGTGAGTCCAGCAGTAAAGAAGACCACAGGAGAGTATCTCTTGCTGTAGGGCCCATCAGGGTAGCCATCTTGTGAACCAGGCCACAACCCTCCGATTCAGCTGTGGGCTGCATTTCGACATTACACCTATAGTACACCATTGGGGACCGGGATATACCCTGCATGTGCTAAGGAGGGGCAGGGCCCTAAGCACGCAATCCTCAATTCAAGGCTGAGGATCGGCTGACTCTCCCTCCTTAAGTGTGACTGAAGGTCTGAACAAGGCTGGTTTCTCCAGCTACCAGTAACTTTGTTACATAGAAGCTGCAGGGTACTCCCCAGTAGTGCATGCACAATTATTGCCAGAAATTCTATCGGGTTTTAACCTGCGGAAGATAATTTATTGTCGGAGCTCCAGCACGATGCGACAGTCCTTGTCAGCTCTCAGGCACCACCCCCACCCCCCTTTCTGCCACTTAATTACCAATTTATAGTTGTTAAAAGTTTTTTTGTTTGTTTTTTTTGTTAACTATTTGTACAAAGAAATTATTTTCTTTGGGATGAGTTTGTATTTATTCAGTAAAAAAGAGGAGAAAAAAGTCTTCCTAGCTGCCATACACCCATATTAGTAGTCAGACAATGAGACAGATTTGATTAGCTTCAGTGCCACTGTTGGTTTTGCAATTCAACCAAGATTCTGGCATTTGGCTGTTTGGAAATCAGTAATTCTTCTGGTCATCCTATCCACCTGATTTTGGCTGAAAGAATCTCCTATATAGATGTCGTGAACTGCTCGCCGAACTGTTCGCGAACTGTCCGCCGGCGAACAATAGCGTGTTCGCGTTGGGCGAACATATGCGATTTCCGGTCCGCCCCCTATTCGTCATCATTGAGTACACTTTGACCTGGAACCTCACAGTCGCCGTCGGACAGTTCGCGAACAGTTCGGCGAGCAGTTCGCGACATCTCTAATCTCCAAGTCTATTTTTCATTTAAATCAATCAATGTACAAAAGAAAACTAGGCGCAGACAACAATGATTGCATATTAGGTTGATCCCAGCCAAAAGTGATCTTGAATGATGGTTAACTCCCACAACACAAGAAATACAGCTATCCGAGATGATCGTTTTGACCTTGGTAGATGTTGCCTTTGACATGTACCTAGGTACAATCATCAAGGGATCCACATTACCTTTTTATCTTTGGAAGACCCTAGACACTTAAATTTTAAAACAAGTCAAAACAGAGTGCAAGATAAATCTGGCAACAGACAAAATCAATAAAATTGCCTTTGGGTGGGTTCAACTCAGTACTCAAGCTGGTTAAAGCTCATCTTGTGCCATAAAAGACATAACCTAAAGCCTTTTTATATCAGACTGATTGCACACAACTTTACTATATATGTATTTTTCATTAATCTTCAGCAAATTTGTTCAACTATTTGTCTATACATTTTATTTTTTGTGATTTTTTTTTTTTTTTACATATTAATCTTTGTTCCAAAAGACAAAAACAATGGGGGAACTTCTAGACAATTGGCTATGAAATGTGCTTTACTTCCCCAAGGAGAACAAAGCCAAACATGAACATTATTTAGGTCAGTCAGTCTGTAATTCTTCAGCTTGAAAATGAAAGAGAAATGTTATTACAGTAGATGATTATGATAAGATATTGTGGAAGGAAACATTAAAATAGCAACTACTGAAAGTTACTGTTCCAAAGTAAATATAATGTAAGAACAGACTTAGAAACATAATTAATCATTTAAATTGATACTTACACCTCTCTCCTAAATCTGTTCTAGCTTATTTCACTTATCCTTCATAAAATACCTCTACAGAGATATAGACTTACTCACACATGTGAACAGAGTGCAGATTTTATTGCACCATAAGATCAATGAACATTAGTATTGAATTCATTGTTAGTCTGTTGTACGTTATTTATTTTATTCTTATATTTGCATTCAGTATATTCAACTTGTTATCACTGTGCCATAAGTAGCCTGGGAATTATTCTTTTTAATAGAATGATCTCTCCACTTAGAATGGATATAAGAATTGGTCTAATGACACAGCCAAATGTTGTTCAGTGAACTCCTTAAATGGACACTAAGCAACATAACCACTCTCTCATTGAAGTAGCTATGGTGCCTGGAGATTGCAAACACTAATTCTTGCTGAGCAATCTTACTCGCCATCCAGTCCCTACCACCAGCCACCCCATGCGCCACATTAAATTAAAGGTAAGAATTCTAAATCTATGTTAATATACCATTAACAACCCATTATATTATATAGATATAATATTAAATAGATTGTTTTATCATACCTTTTATATTCTTAGTTTTAAACAATATTTTCTCCTATTTTACCACTTTGTCTCAATGCCTACTGTCCCTTTAAATTGTAAGTTTATTAGTCTTCTTCCATAGAAATTGGAAGTATTAGATTAAAGCCCATTTCCAGGGTTCTCTACTGATTTTTATTTCAATACATAATTACAAATCCCTCTATATGTAGACAAAGCTATAATTAATCACTATAATTTTTTAAGAGAATTCAATAAGATTTATTTTTTTTAATTATTCATTCTAGGGTAGAATTTAGAATAGAGTTTAGATTAGAGTTCATCACATATATCCAAACATTGGAAAGTGTGGAATCTGGATGGAAGGTGGACCAACCCTCCTGGGCATCACCAGTGAAGAGACAGGTTCTCAACGCTAAATGGGCATGTCAGTCTGGCACCAAGCACAACATTCTGACAGACAGCCTCTGGCTGGCCCCAACATAGACAACAATGCACATAGCTCAGTGCTCCCTGGAACAAATCCCTGATGTGCCCGCATGCAAGACACCAGAGAACAAAATCAGGGCAGTAGGATGAGATACTAATATAACAGTCCCACAAAAATCAGGACATCTAGAAGGCCTGTTATTATTATGAAGTACTAATGAGAGGTCATGGTTTATTTGAGTTCAAACAAATATATCAGAGTTAAATGGGGCCAAATCACAGTTGGATAATGTATTGAGGTTTAATTGAAGATCGTTTTACGGAGACGATATGTGTGTGGGGGGGTTATTTTGTTTGAATTTTCTGAAGAGCATTGTGACTGTTTTTCAAGATTTAGAAACAGGTTGTTAATAAAAAAAAATAAAAAAATACTTTTATCACCTCACAGAAATCCTGCTGTAAATCTGCCTCATATTGCGATATGCAATACCCAAGTATAGAACCTTGTGAAACTCCACGCATAATTTTGGAAACATTGTTGTGAATACATACATTTTAGGTCCTGTCTGATAAATTAAAAACTTAAAGGTACACTAGAGTCACTAGAACAACTACAGCTTATTGTACTTGTTCTGGTGAGTACATTCATTCCCTTCAGGCTTTTTGCAATAAACACTGTCTTTTTTTCAGAAAAAAAAAGCAGTTTTTACATTACAGCCTAGGGATACTACCATAGCCACTCCTCAGATGCCTGCTAGAAGTGCTTTCTGGGGCAGCACGGCTGCTCAGCCAGATAAAAAGTTTTTAAAAAATCAACACACATCATTTAAAAAAAAATACCATTGTGAATCATTAAATATAATAAACTTTTTAAAACTGATAAGTGCAAATTTTCCATGGTAATAGGCTGTAAAGAAAATATAAATATAGGCCAGCCTTTATAATCTTACAAGGTTTTAGTTAGTCATTTGTGAGTTTGTGTGAATCGTGCCATTTTCCAAGTAAGATATATTATATTTTTATTGTTATTATTGCCATTTATATAGCGCCAACAGATTCCATTGCACTTTACAATATTAATATGACAGGACAATAAATAAGTTTTGCATAAGGATGCCATTGGGTAGACGAGGGGTGGACTATATCTCCTATAATTTTTTTACAGGCATAATGCAGAGCATCAGGGGAGATGTTGTCCACATTATCTGTAGTGCCGAAGGTTTCCTATGTCTGCGTTAGACTATTACTGATGCACTGAGGTTTACCAGCATTACTGGTTTGCTGGTAACAGGTTTAGCTAAGTCGGGATCTCAGTTAGAGATACATGAGATTATCTTGCAATCAGGCACTTGCTTGTAGATCCAGAGCATTTTTAAAGGTTCTTCCTCTTTTCATATCATGGTAAATGGAAAAGAACTTGGGGTGTTATACATGGTTTTAATCTTGCTAATTAATAATTTATATATATGGTTTTAATTTTTCCTGATTTTCTTATTTCAAAGGTGGATGTGAAGAAAAAGGGCTGCTTCAATTAGCAAGACATGTTGTGAAATGAGTAGGTGCTGTACCAACATGGGTAAGGAGTAGCTAAAATAGGGGTAGGTTTAAAAACAGGAGAATGGGCCAGTGTAGGGTTCCGATTTTCAACCAGAAGCAAAAAAAGGATATAATTTTAAACTAATACTGGGCTTTAAGATTTCTGATGACAGCCTTGTTAAATCCCGTTAGATCATTAGTGTCAATAAGTGGTAATGACTAGAGCTGAGCTGACACCTGGATGTTCGGGTCCGGTGGGTTCGGCTGAACTTTGAAAAAAAGTCTGGGTTCGGGCTTGAACCTGACCCCGAACTTGACCCCGAACCCGAACCCCATTGAAGTCAATGGGAACCCAAACTTTTGGCCACAAAAATTGCTCTGAAAAACTTGTGAAAAGGGCTAGAGGGCTGCAAAAGGAAGTAAAATGGGGATAAGAGTAGGACAAGTGTCCTGCAAACAAATGTGGATAGGGAAATCACTTAAAATAACATAAAATAAGAAGCCGCTTAGTAGATAACTTCCTAATTCACACGGTATTATGGAGCTATCTACCAAAAGGCTGAAAGACCTGTGTAAAATGACACAGAGCACTCTGATTGGTTAGCTTGAAATCCAGCCAATCAGAGCGCTCTGTGTCATTTTACACAGCGTGTAAAAATTCCAAAGAACTTTCACACACTGTGTAAAATGACACAGAGCACTCTGATTGGTTACTTAATCCACCAATCAGAGTGCTCTGAGCCTAATTGCAGGGCGGGGCAAGGCTTTATAAGCCTTTCCCCGCCCGCGCAGAGCTCAGTCTGCGCGGAGCCCTCCATTCGTGAAGAAGGATTATTTTTTGGGGGTGCTCGTTTTTGGTTTGGGGCTGAAAAAAGAAGATTTTAGAAGAAAGAAGACATCAAATGGTAAGTTGTATTATTTTTAGGATGAGTGGGGTAGGTAGGGGTAATTTTTTTGGGGGGAGGTGGGTGAATAGGTGTTTGGGGAACCCTAGTCACCTTGGGGGGAGGAATTTTTATTTATGGCCCCCACCCACCGCTCAGGGGTGGGGGCCGGGGTGAGGACATAAGGTCCACCCCCTTATTGTTATTTAGGGCCCCCACCCGCCACGCAGGCATGCGGGCCAGCGGGGAGGACCTTAGGTCCCCCCTTATTTTTATTTGGGGCCCCCACTCACCGCGCTGGGGTCGGGGCCCGGGGGAGGACCTTAGATCTCCCCCTTTATTGTTATTTAGGGCCCCCACCCACCGCGCAGGGGTGGGGGCTGGGGGGAGGACATAAGGTCCCCCCCAATTTTTATTTATTGCCCCCACCCACCGCTCAGGGGTGGGGGTCAGGGGGCAATAGGTCCCCCTTTAGTTTAAAAGCCCCTACTCGCGCATTGCGGGTGGGGGCTCAGGAGGGGGAAATGTTCTTACTGTTTAATAGACATGGCCCTACTCGCTGTATAGCGAGTAAGGGCATAATTTACTAATACTAAGTGACCAGCTTCTATAGAGGCTGGGTCAGTTGCTGCACTGGCCAATCACAGCCATGCCATTAGTAGGCATGGCTGTGATGGCTTCTAAGGGCACACAAGTCAAACGCTTGTTAAATGGCTGCCCTGCGGCATTTCAAAGCGCATCATTAAATACCCGAACTCCGAACTCCAACCCGAACATACAGTGATATGTCCGTGTACGAGTCCGGAGTCCAAAAAAATCTAATGTTCGGTTTTCAATTTCGGCTTCGCTCAACTCTAGTAATGACACAAACCTTATCGCTGTAGCTACATTTGTTAATTAATGTTATCAAGAGTTTTATTTTTCACAGATAACTGAAACAACGTGTGTTTTCTCTGAGGACACTTCAGAGTAATAATGTGCGCTCAACAAAATAATCAATTTTACCAAAAAAGATCTTTCACAGTTTTTCACCATAAAATGTGTCCTCGGAGACAGAAGGTCCTAATTGAACAGAAGCATAACTTACATCAATTCTTAGGAACTTAGTGGTATTCTGTGCTCATTTTTCACTCTCAAATTATTTTCAGAACTAAATTGAAAACACATTTCTCATTCTATGAAATTGTGAACAAAAGACATATGTTTATTACTTGTCGAGTCATTTTAAATTGTGCAATATACAGCATTATCCAGCAGTGTATGAATGTAAGTTGAGTAAACATTTCTCCTGCTACTCTTTTTAATTGCTTATTAAAAGTCAGCAGATTAAATAGTGAACTGCTTACCTACAATACTTTGGAGAATAAAGAGTTTGTGTTTTTTTTTTTTCTAAAGAATGAATACAAATATATTTATATATAAGGAAATAGGTAAATTTGACAATATTCACAATAAACCTCCAAAGGGGTGAGAGATCTGAAAAATATTTTTACTTGTGAAAATACTTTGAAAAGAGAAAAACAGATACTTAAGCCAAAATTCAAATAATTTATTTGTTCACATATGTTTTGCTATACTTGTCTTTTGGACTGAATTGTGTAAGGATATCAGGATACGATGTGTTCTATATGTTTCTACAAATTTGATTGTGATACATATGTTTTGGTATGAGTCGTACTTTGAGACACTAAAGTGAGCAGTAGTTAATTGTGGTTTTAAGGATAAAGCATTGGATTGGCTACAAGTTTGTGTTCCTGACCCTATAGTGATTCTTTAAATGTCTCTTTCTATTTTCTACCTTTGAGTTTTTCATAACAAAGTAAGTTCCCAAGAGATCTCTACAAGATTGATGAAGGAACGACTCTAAGCAACATAACCATTACAAATAATTTCTTGGCAGAACTATTTGGTTTAATACTGAATCATCTATAAACAATTTAATATACTTTAACTCTTCTCAGTGATCTTGGACGCTCCCTTCTCGCATTGATAATTCAGAATGTTATTGATTGGTTAAGAGTGCTCAGATGGCGTGTTCACAGCCAATCACTGGTGCCTAAATTGGACAAAAATGACACGATAATGTTAATCCCACAATATCAGTGTAAAGTTGAATGGGGCAGTTCATTGCCAACGCAAAGACCTTCAGTTTATATTAAACCATTCATATATGGTATTTAAAGGGACACTTTATTTGCTAAAAAAACACATTTAAGTTGCCCAAACTGGTAAAAAAAAATTTGGTTTCACCTCATTAACACGAGTCATTGAGACTCCTGTTCAATTATTTTGATCCCCAGCTTCCTTCTTGTTTAGAAGTCAAAGTCATCATAACTCTTTGTATTTGAAAACAACTGCCCCTGTGTGGACTAGACTCTTTTTGTTTTGTTTGTTTTTTCATTACATTTCCTATGTATTAACTAAGGGAGCAAAGGTGATTGACTGGATTGTTGATCACCAAGCTTCTTTAATTTACTATTTTCTGTGTCCTCCTTAGTTAATATTTGTCAGAAATGTTCATGGTCTCAAAACTTGTCAATTTACTAGAGATGGTCATTTTCTTTTCTTCATTGTAGCAAAGGTAAGCCACAAAGATGTTTACTAGATTGCATATCTGAACAATGAGTAAAAAAATAAAAGCTTCCAACCAGAGCAAAACCACTCCCACCTTTAAGCAGCAAATCAGTATCAACGTTCTAGGCAAAAATTATTCCCTAGTGAGACAGTACATAAATAAAATTCTGAAACTCTATTTTCCCTAAAATTCCTCATGTACCTAAATGGAAACACAGATCACCTTTTTTGCACAGAATACCAAAGGTGACGTGTCTGCTTCCACTCTGATATGATAATTATATATATATGAGACAATCCAGCACATAGTGGATGGTTGCAAGATGTTAGCAAGAATAGCATGCACTGAAAGACACAACTAAGTTGCTGGAATTGTATATCAAAACATCTGCTCAGAATATGGGCTGGACTTGCCTGTGTTCAGGTGGGAGATATCATCAAGGGTAGTTTAGAATGACAGGTCTAAGTTTCTGTGGGACTTTCAGATCCAGACAGTCAAGCAACCTGGCATTGTGGTGGTAGACAAGGAACAACTGCAGTGATGATGGATTTGGCAATACCCAGTGACTATAACATCAGGAAGAAGGAACATGAGAAGATGGACAAATACCAAGTAATGAGAGAAGAACTAGAAAGGATGTGGATAGTGAAGACAGCAGTAGTTCCAGTTGTGACTCATGGCTGTGACTCCCAAGTTGGGAGAGTGGCTTTAATAGATTCCAGGATTGGACATCTGAGATTACTGTCCAAAAGACTGCAGTTCTAGGAACAGCTAAGATACTACACAAAACTCTCAGACTCCCAGGCCTATAGTAGATGACCTGAGAATGAGGAGAAAATCATTTCTACAATTTTTTTTTTACATTTTTTTCTAATATTCAAAATGCATTGGAATTTCAAGTAGATTCAGACACAGACTTCACAAGTTTTTCATTAGTAGTCTGGCTTTATGAAAAACTGAAAAGTGATTGTGCCTCTTTAAGGAAAAAAAAAAAAACTTGCATTGTCTTCCAACATCTGGTAGGACCCTTCCTGGAAACAAACTGGAATACTTTCTAGACCACTAATTTAGGTTTTATATTAACATATATTACTCCATCACAATGCAGTTATGGAAACTAGAACTAGTTGTCATAGGACCCTAAATACATTGAAATCAGATTTATAAAAGTTTGGAGGTTTAGATGGCCAAAACAAACCTCAATGATTTTATCAGGCAGTTCACATTTAAATGTATTTTGGTCTAATGCCAGTGCTTATGACATCACTGGTTTGAAGAACAAAACTAAATGTCTCAAGGAATCTACATCTGAATAATGTACAATTTGCTACAAATGTGTTTGAATATAAATCTTAATTGAAAGCAGTGTGTATCTCTGTGTGACAATTATTCCAAACAAAAACTTAAAACTGCTTAATATTGTCAAACACTAGATGAATGTAATAAAGGACCTGTTGAGTACACTGAGTCTTCTAGGATAAATATCCCAAGATGTAGCGTTACATACATAAACAGATGTCATAAACTAGTGAATATTAGTTATTTTTGTATATGGATTTTTTTAGGTGGTTGATTACTTTTATACACCATTTTTACAAGTATTTATGTGTCTGTTTCAGTAGTTAAAATATGAGGACTGATTGCTACTGTGCTACTGTGTAATTACTAAATTCTTATATTTTGAATCTTAAAAGACCACTCTAGGCACCCAGACCACTTCAGCTTAATGAAGTGGTCTGGGTGCCAGGTCCAGCTAGGGTTAACCCATTTTTTCATAACCATAGCAGTTTCAGAGAAACTGCTATGTTTATGAATGGGTTAAGCCTTCCCCTATTTCCTCTAGTGGCTGTCTCATTGACAGCCGCTAGAGGCGCTTGCGTGCTTCTCACTGTGATTTTCACAGTGAGAGCACGCCAACGTCCATAGGAAAGCATTATGAATGCTTTCCTATGTGACCGGCTGAATGCGCGCACAGCTCTTGCCGCGGGTGCGCATTCAGCCAACGGGGAGGAGAGAAGGAGGATCGGAGGAGGAGAGCTCTCCGCCCAGCGCTGGAAAAAGGTAAGTTTAAACCCCTTTCCCCTTTCCCGAGCCGGGCGGGAGGGGGACCCTGAGGGTGAGGGCACCCTCAGGGCACTATAGTGCCAGGAAAACGAGTATGTTTTCCTGGCACCATAATGGTCCTTTAATAAAATTAGTGGGGGGAAATGGGTGCAGGTGGATTTCTTAATTTAACAATTTATTTCTTTTAAACTGGAAAGAAAATACATTACTGTAGAGTTATTATAATGATATATGAATTCATAGAATTAAATATGGATTAGCCTAAGTATGTATGGGTGAGGAATTTAGGTGCAGGACATTGGGCTTCCATCTCGTTCAAGGATTGGGCATTTACTTGTCCTATGTTATTTGATAGAGGTGCAGGTTATGGTCAGGAATCATGTGTGCATAAGTATATATGTATATACTGATCAGCCACAACAGTAAAACCACTGACAGGTGAAGTGAATAACATTGATTAATTTCTTTCAATGGGGTGGGAAATATTAGGCAACAGATGAACAGTCAGTTCTTGAAATTCATGTGTTGGTAGCAAGAAAGATGGGCAAGCAAAATCTGAGTGACTTTGACAAGGGTGAAATAGTGATGGCTAGATGACTGGGTAAGAGCCGCTCCAATGGCAAGTCTTGTCGGGTGTTCCCAGTATGTAGTGGTTAGTACTTACCAAAACTGATGGAAGGAAGTACAATCAGTGAACTGGCATCAGGGTCATTGATGCCAAAGTCTCATTGATAGACATGAGGAGTGAAGGACAGCCCGCCTGGTCCGAATCCACAGAAGAGCCACTGAAGCTCAAATTGCTGAAAAACTTAATGCTGACCATGATATAAAGATGTCAGAACACATAGTGCATTAAAGTTTACATTGTATGGGTATTTTAAATGATATGTGTTGGTACGTGATTACCAGAAGCTGCCGTGGCTGCCCCAATACGGAATTAATAGCCAGAGAATGAATGCGGGTTGTGTCCTAGCCTGAGTAACAATGTACATATGTAAAGCATGAACTGTTTGGTGGTTAGGGGTTTCACTTGAATGGCTAATAGCGGGGATTAGGGGGCAGTTGTAAACTGTGTCTTAACTAGATTATCCAGTATGTGGATTGGACACCACTTGGTAGAGGTAGGGTAATATTAAATCTCTACTGGTGGGCCAATCTGGTTCGTTTTGGTATGAGTGTCACGATTCGGGGAACCCAACACGCTGGCACACACACACACACACACACACACAAAAGGTGCCGTACCGGACCTTAGAGTGGCCGGGCTAAGCACACACAGAATAGTCAGGAAACAAGCCGAGTAAGGGAAACCAGAAGACAGAATAACATGAAACGAGCCAAGGTCAAAGGGTAGGAGAAAGTCACAGAGTCAGATAAACAAGCCAGAGAGTACGTAACCAGAAGTACAAGGTAAGTAGCAATACTAGAAAGCAAAGACCACAACAGGGCAGGGAGGAACAGGAAAGGTAAGTATTTAAACCATAAGGTTAATTCTGATTGGATAATTTCCAATTAGAATTAACAATCACACGTGGGAGATATCTAGACCTCCCACTGTGATTGAGGCACTGTGCCTTTAACGCCGGGTCAGGTGACTGACCCCGGCGTGTACAAACTTGGGCGGTCTCCCAGCGTGCAGCGTCATGTATGCTGCCGCTGGGGGACGTGGAGGAAACGGCGGGCGGCATCCGAGGCTGGAAGGATGCCGCTCGCCAGACCCACGAGGAGGAGGGGACCGCGGACGGCTGGAGGGTGAGTACCGCGAGCGGAGTGCAGCCTCCCCTCGCAGCCGCGGGATCCCGACATTACCCCCCCTCGAAGACCACCCGGAGGGCGGGAAGCGGAAGGCTTCAAAGGAAACCGGGCATGAAAGGAGCGGACCAAAGAGGGAGCGTGCACATCACAGCTCGAAACCCAGGACCGCTCCTCAGGGCCGTACCCCTTCCAATCCACCAAATATTGCAGCCAGCCCCTAGAAACACGAGAGTCGAGAAGGGCAGCCACCTCGTACACGTCGTCAGAGACAGCGCGAGGGGAAACGGGCCGCCCGAGGGGACAAGAGAACCGGTTACACAGCAAGGGCTTCAAAAGCGAGACGTGAAACGTGTTCGGGACACGCATGGAAGGAGGCAGATCAAGGGAGTAGGAAACGGGGTTAACCCTACGTAACACCTTGTAGGGACCGAGAAACCTGGGGGCAAATTTCATCGAGGGAACCTTGAGACGGAGGTTCCTGGAGGACAACCATACCCTATCACCCGGAACATAAGAAGGGGCCGCAACCCTACGGCGATCAGCAAACTTTTTCTGAGCAGCTGCTGAACGAGACAGCACAACATGGACCTGATCCCACGTCTTCCGCAAAGAGGCGAGGTGCTGGTCCAAGGCGGGCATTCCCTTGTTGGAGAACGCACCGGGAAGGACAGAAGGACGAAACCCATAAGCAACCTCAAAAGGACTTAAGCCAGTAGACGAATGAGACAGCGTATTCCTGGCAAATTCAGCCCACGGAAGAAGGCGAGACCAGTCATCCTGGTGCGCATTAGTGAAGCAGCGCAAATACAATTCCACAGACTGATTAGCACGTTCGGCCGCACCATTAGATTGCGGGTGATAGGAGGAAGAAAACGACAAGGAGACCCCCATCTCAGCACAAAAGCCCCTCCAAAACCGAGAGACAAATTGAGGGCCCCTGTCAGATACGATATCCTGAGGTACCCCATGCAATCGGAACACTTCTTTGGCAAACACCTGAGCTAACTGAACCGCAGAAGGCAGTTTCTTAAGCGGAATAAAGTGTGCCATTTTAGAGAACCTATGCGTCACAGTCAGTATCACCGTCTGACCATCAGAAAGAGGCAGGTCTACAATGAAATCCATGGATAAGTGGGTCCATGGTTTCTTGGGTATAGATAGAGGCATCAGAAAACCCTGGGGTCTCACATTAAGGGACTTACACTGCGTGCAGACCCGACAAGCCTGAACAAAATCCACTACGTCTCGCTTGAGTGAAGGCCACCAGAACTGTTGAAGGAGGCCCTTGTAGGTTTTGGTAACCCCGGATGACCAGCAGTTTTGGCTGTGTGAAATAAAGTTAACAACTTTTTTCTGTCATTTGTTTCAACGTATAGTTTACCAACCGGCGTCTCAGGGGGTGCCTGGGTTTGGTATGTCTTAATGCTATCAAAGAAAGGTGAAGAAACAACCAAATGGGTAGCAGCTATTATCTGAGACGCAGGTACAATAGGTTCAGGAGTCGGATTAACAAATTCTACTGGTTCATGCTGCCGAGAGATAGCGTCAGCTTTGGCATTACAGCAACCAGGTCTATAGGTAATAACATATTGGAAGCGTGAGAGAAATAGAGACCATCTAGCCTGCCGGGCAGATAACCTTCTAGCATCAGCTATATAGGATAGGTTCTTATGATCTGTTATAACCATAATTTTGTGTCTAGAACCCTCTAATAAGTACCTCCATTCCTTAAAAGCTAACACAATAGCTAATAGTTCCCTGTTCCCAACATCGTAATTCTTCTCTGAATCAGACAACCTTTTAGAAAAATAACAACAGGGATGGAGGGGTTTGTCATACGACAACCTCTGTGACAGTACGGCTCCCACACCTGACTCTGAAGCGTCTACTTCCATAACAAAGGGAAGAGAAGGATCAGGGTGGTGCAGCACTGGAGCAATGCCTTCTTGAGGGTTTCGAAGGCCTTAAGGGCTTCAGGAGTCCAAACCAACCAGGGGCGGGCTGGGCCGGGGGGCAGGGAGGCAATTGCCCCCCAGGCCGCCCTAAATTCCTGTAA
>CAKOES020000544.1:0-24340 GCA_933207985.1 Pelobates cultripes
CATCATAGCACTCTCACACACATCATACACAGCAATCTCACACATCGCAGCACTCTCACACACATCATAGCACTTTCACACACAGCACTTTCACACTCAGCACTCTCACACACATCACACAACACTCTCACACACAGCACTCAGCACTCAGGCACATCACTCTCACACACATCACACTCAGCACTCACACACATCATACACAGCACCATCACACTCAACACTCATACACAGCACTATCACACTCAGCACTCACACACATAACACACAACACTCACACACAGCACTCTCACACATCACTCTCACACACATCACACATCATACACAGCACTATCACACTCAGCACTCACACACATCACACACACAACACTCTCACACACATCATACACAGCACCCTCACACAGCACCCTCACACACATCACACCTCACACACACATACTGCACCCCTCACATACACACACAACCCCCAATACACTGCATCACACACATACACAATACTTCCAAACATATTTATATATATATATATATATATATATATATATACACATACACACAACACCCCTCACACACACACTGCACCCCTAAACACATTACATTCCAGACACACACTAGATCCTTTAGCCAACTCTGGATCATATACACACACACACTCTGGATCCCCTATATGCACACTAGATTCCTTGTAAGCAAACACATACTACATTCCCTGAACACACACTCTCTACAAACACTAAATCACCTATACACACACACACTATAGCCTGTATGCACACACTTGCTACATCCCCTATACACACATTCTCTACAGCCCCTAGCCACATATGCATTACATTACACCACAAACACAACACGACTAAAACAGACCTTATTACACAATACCACACCATGACCAGCTCACTCTGCACAAACGTAATACCACAAACAGGCTCCAAACACATGCACAATACTCTTTCCTGGCCCTTTTGTCTCCTGGTATCCATTTATAGAGACACCAGAGACAAGTTGCAAGGAAACAGTGCAAGCATGTTATTAAATTTGCTTGCACTGTGCAGAACAAATACAGGGCTTTTTTCTCATGCTAGAGCTCTTCAGCAGAGCTCTGCCCATGGTCTGCCCTGGAAGAGCATTGAACCAACATGCTCACTTTGAGAGGGGGCGTGTTTGTCATGTTTGTGATGACAAAACACACCCTCAATGCACCGCCCCCTTCTTAGTGGGCCGCTGTGATAAAAAAATGCCCGGGCTGAATTTTTTTCCCAGTCCGGCCCTGGTATAGAACATGCCCCTGCAGCCTCACTGCTCAATCCTCTGCCGTTTAGGAGTTAAATCCCTTTGTTTATGAACCCTAGTCACACCTCCCTGCATGTGACTTGCACAGCCTTCCATAAACACTTCCTGTAAAGACTAATTAGGCTTTCTTTATTGCAAGTTCTGTTTAATTAAAATTTGCTTATCCCCTGCTATGTTAATAGCTTGCTAGACCCTGCAAGAGCCTCCTGTATGTGATTAAAGTTCAATTTACAGATTGAGATACAATTATTTAAGGTAAATTACATCTGTTTGAAAGTGAAACCAGTTTTTTTTTTCATGCAGGCTCTGTCAATCATAGCCGGGGAGGTGTGGCTAGGGCTGCATAAACAGAAACAAAGTGATTTAACTCCTAAATGACAGTGAATAGAGCAGTGAAATTGCAGGGGAATGATCTATACACTAAAACTGCTTTATTTAGCTAAAGTAATTTAGGTGACTATAGTGTTTCTTTAATCTGCCACTATTAGGTTAAACGTTAAAATAAAGGGTATATCTTTTTTTTAAAAATTTTTTATTGTATTCTTGTTTGTTATATCCAACTCTGTCATAAGCATTGGAAAATAACTGCAGGTTATCTAAATTTGCCAGCAACAATTAATTCCATGTCCAAGCAGGTGGACCCGCATTATGGTGGTTGCAGTCCACAGGAACTGGAGTGCTGTAGCTTAGCTTCCATTGCTTTGGGGGAGAGTAGATTAATGTCTCAGTGGCGCTGTCTAATTTACACATATCCTTTCCCTGATGTATGTGTTCTAAACCATACATTCTAGAATCATTTTGCCGCTAGTGGAACTTAGCAGATCTGTACAGCGCTGTCCTAATTTGTAGCCGTTATTCATTACAAATCCTATTAAATTGTACCGCACAGTTTGAAAACCCTGAGGCTCAGAACATTATAATTTTGTGTAACTTGGCACATTTATTCACTGCAATGTTCAAAAGAGAATTGTTTTTTTTAAAAGAATTCCTCATTTCCTCCAGCTGTTATGACAGTTTAATCCCAGACAAGCTACCTTACGTTGGATATTACTGTTGACATTTGTCCCACCAGTTTCTCCAAAGACTAAAGTTAAATATTGCACATCTGTTTTCAAGAGGTTAAACATTTAAAACTGACCAGATATGAACTTTGACTGTCTTCCTTTCATGCTTAGAAAATATCATCTAGAGCATGTACCCGGCCATCTTCTTAAATTTTTTATTAAACTGCATAGAATTTACAAAATGGGACAAGGGGAACAAAATTCTCTCTATGTATGTATGTATATATGGAGATACACACACAAAATTCCAAGATTAGTTGAACTGACCAAAAAGAAAGATCACCTGTCATCTATGCATTGGTTGGATATGGGAATCTGAATATTCAACAAGATTCAACCTATTTTATTTAGCCATATTAAAACAGCAGATACACATTTATAGACATATCAATCAGGTATCATTTTGTTTAATTTGTTAACACTCCAAAATGGCAAGTCTTGCACACCAATATTGGTGTATGGAAGGACAATCCACCCAGGGTCATGGACGCCCAAGGCACATTGACAGTGTCATACCTATCATAGTCGCCTATCATAGTCGCAGCTCCAGCCAATCTCTGTGTGTAGCATGGCCGAGCACCGCTGTCTGACAGGAAGTACTCACTGAGAGAGCACTTCTGTCAGGTGGTGTACCACGGCAGCCACGAGTAAGTAGGTGTACCCCCAGGGGAGGGGGTAATGGGACACATGTGGGGAGGGAGGTTACGGGACTTGGGGGAGGGAGGTAATGGTACTAATAGAGGGGCTGTGGGAGGTAATAGGACACATGAAGGGGCTGGGGAGAGAGAATGGGGCACATGGAGGGGTTGAGGGGATGGATTGGGGCACGTGGAGGGGTTGAGGGGATGGATTGGGGCACATGGAGGGGCTGAGGGGAAGGAAATGGGACACATGAAGGGGATGGGGAGAAGGAATGGGATACATGTGTCCATGTACCCCATTCCCTCTTCCCTAACAGTGGGTGGAGGAAGAGGGTGGAAGGAGGTAATGGGACTAATGGAGGTGATGGGGGGAGGGAGGTAATGGGACACATGGAGGGGCTGGGGGGATGGAGGTAATGGGACACATGGAGAGGCTAGGGGAGGGAATAGAACACATCAAAGGGCTGAGGGGAGGGAATGGGACACATAAAGGGATTGGGGAGGAGAGAATGGGACACAAGCAGGGGCTGTGGTTTAAAGGGAATGACACACATGGAGGGTCGGAGGGAAGGAATTAGACACATGGAGGGGGAAAATGAGACACATGGAGGGACTGGGGGAAGGGAATAAGATGCATGGAAGGACTGTGGGATGAGAATGAGACACATGGAGAGGCTAGGGAAGAAATGAGAAACATGGGGAGAAGTGAGACACATGGGGGATGAAACACATTGAGGGGCTGGCAGGAAGGAAAGACACCTGGTGGGGGGGGGGGGATGAGACACCTGGCAGAGGGAAATAAGACACATGGAGGGGCGTGGGTGGCCACAGGGCATACTTCGCACCTGGATCTTGTGGTTTATGGTTACGTCTCTGCATATTGATGCAAGTGAGGAGCAAAGGCTATCCCGTCTGGTCCAATCACACAGAAGAGCTTTCTAAAAAATGTAATGCTTGCTATGATAGAAAGGTGTCAAAGCACACAGTGCATCACAGTTTGCTGCATATGGGGCTGTTTAGCCCTTAGACCGGTCAGCGTGCCCTTGATGACCCCTGTCCTCTACCAAAAATACCTTCAATAGGGACTTGAGCATCAGAACGAGTCCATGAAGCAATGAAAGAAGGTGGTTTGGTCTGTTGAATCACGTTTTCTTTAGATCAGATGGATGGCCGGGTGAGTATGTGTGTATGCAGGGGCTGAGGAGAAAATGAAAAACATGAGGGGAGATGAGACACATTGGAAGATGAGACACATGGGGGGAGATGAGACACCTGGCATGTATGGAATAAGACAAATGCATGGGTGTGAGGGGCCGCAGGGCAATCTTTGCACCAGGGTTCTGTGGTTTCTGGTTACACCTCTGCATAATGATGCAAGTAGGGAGCAAAGACTATCCCTTCTGGTCCAATCACACAAAATAACTTTCTGAAAAACTTAATACTGGCTATGCTAGAAAGGTTTTAAAGCACAGTTTTCTGCTGTTTAGCCCTCAGACCGGTTAGAGTGCCCTTTATGGTCCCTGTCCTCTACCAAAAATGCCTTCAATGGGGACTTGAGCATCAGAACTAGTCCATGAAGCAATAAAAGAAAGTTGCTTGGTCTGATGAATCACGTTTTCTTTAGATCGGATGGATGACCAGGTTAGTGTGTATGTATTTGTCATTTACCTGGGGAAAAGATGTCAGCAGGATACAGGTTAGCAGATTCAGTGTTATGCACTGACCAATGTTCTGCTGGGAAACCTTGGCTCCTGGCATTCATGTGTTATTTACTTTAAAATATACCACCTACCTGGAAATTGTTGCAGACCACTTACCTGCAATGGTGATGCAATTGTGTTACCTAATGGCATGACCTCTTTCTGCAGGATAATGCTTCTGCCATTCAGCGAAAATTGTTCAGGAATGGTTTTTGGAATATGACAAAGAGTTTAAGGTGTTGCCTTGGCCTCCAAATTCACTAGAACTCAATCCAATTGAACATCTCTGTGATGTGCTGGAATAACACTTAAAGGACCTGCTGCTAATGTCTTGTTGCCAGATACCACAGGACAAGTTCAGAGATTTTGTGGGGTACATGCCTGAATGCATGAAAGTTATTTTGGCAACATGAAGGGGCCCTACATAATATTATGCAGGTTATTTTAATGTTGTTGCTGATAGGTGTAATATATCCATATCTAGAATTTTTTTTTGGTTCCTCTGCTTTTATCCTCTCGTGGTCACTTTTTCTCACTTGGTCTATGAAATAAATGGTAGGGAAATGCTCCTATCAGTATACAGCAAATATATACATAATATTTATACTAAAAAGAAACATTCTCTTGCACTCTGGCTAAATAATCCCTTAAATGCTGGGTGCTTTTCAGCCTGGGTTTCTGTCATCCAGCTTTCCAATAATGTGGCTGCATTCACGGTCTTCTCAGTTTCAAATCTTTATTTAATTATTAAAAATGATTATCAACATTTCAGTTTTCCATTCGGGACTTTCATCAGGATCAACAATATATATACATTTAAAATCAAGTACATTTATAGGCAAGAGCAATTACCAAAGTGACTTACCCCCAGGTGATGTGCATCCTAGACTGGTGTCCTGGTGTGGCTAGTGCGCATACATAAAATGTGCTCCGCCCCCAAGTGACGTCATAATGTAATGACATCATACGCATCACCATAGCTACGTGTAAAGCTCCTATGTCGCTATGGGAATGAGGTACAAATAATTATTAAGTACGTTATATATAAGCCAGCGTGAATTATTATTTAGAATAGGAAAAAGGGTGATAGACAGGGGTGAAATGGATATACTGTGAACAGAGAAACCTTCTTAGAGCTCTATATAGAATAAACCGTGTGTACAGCTTGTATACTAATATTTATACTATTTATATAGTTTTCAGTACATTGATTGGCCCTTTTTCAGACCTTTTTAGTTCTGAATATTTTTCATGGACAATATTTGGGCGAGGTGAACCACCAACTGATTTAGTTGAGAGATTGAGATTGGAGATCCCAAATAAAAAAATGGTTTGGCTGAACCAAATTCTTATACCGTGCGAATGAGGTGTCAAATCCATGCAGCCATAATAAATTGATTTAAGACCAATAATACCAGTGGAGGTACAAAACACAACAAAGTGTAAAAATCACACAGAGTAGGGGTGAACCCTTCAGACTAAATATAAATATACAGTTAATAATACTTGTGGATATGAATAGTAAAAATCTTCACAATGCCTTCAAAGACAATGTGAAGATTTTTACTATTCATATACACAAGTATTATTAACTGTATATTTATATTCAGTCTGAAGGGTCCCCCCCCCCCGACACTCTGTGTGATTTTTACACTTTGTTGCAGGTGTTGTTGTTGTTTTGTACCTCCACTAAGGTGTGGGGGAAACACCTATCTCACCCTTCTACATACTGCTTGCTATTCCTCGAAGCGTCCCACTTGTACCTTTCTGTATATTCCAATAATACCAGTAGCCTTCTTAATGTAGTAAGGTTCCCCAGGTGCCTAGCAACTCTACACTAATTATGTTATCCTCAAACTATGATAAACATTGGGAGGATGTATATCTAAAAATAATCAGTTGTAATTGAAAACTTTCTTAAAGATATGCATCTATTTTCTTTATCTTCTATCTCCATCCATAAAAAATGGCCGACACCGTAACTGTTGGAAAACAAAAAGTAAAATCTGCACTAAAAAATAAATTTAAAAAATACGAAAACAAATTCAAGCTGCAGATGCTTTATAATTGCATCTGCTGACTCAAAATGCTTTCCTTAAAGTTAGTAAATGATTTTCTCTTCCTCTATAAGTGAAATAGCATGAGTATTGATTTATTTTAATAAGCTGAATTGAACACAGCTTGAAGCAATTTTTTTTCCAGCTAATTTTGTTAGCAAAAATTTTTTGTTCCATCAAGAAATGGACACTGACCTTAATGGTTCCTATGGTAAAGCATTTGACTGGCTGAGATCAACAATTCTGGTGATGTCAGCCAAGGAGGCTGTTGAGGGCAGGGCCAGTGCAGGCAGACTTGCATGGTGCTGGAAATTATTGAGTTTTTACCCTATTTAAGGGGGGCAAGGAGTTTGTGTTCCTGACTCTATAGTGTTCCTTTTATTCAGTGATGTTACTTCCACATATCAATGCAAATTAGGTGTTCGTTTCACTCATGTGCAAAACTATTTGATCATTTTTAAGGTGTCGGTCAATTAGTCGGGAATTGTGGTTTTCGGTATCTCAATGTCAATTTATATATATATTTTTTTCCAGTTATTTACTGTAAGTAAATAAAAATGATCAAAGAACATGCTTATTTACCAGAAACCTTGTAACTTTTCTGGGAATTCCACTTTCTTAAACCTTCTAAAAATATTCTGTATGCTTTCAGGAGTTCATTTCGATATCTTCAGTGTTTGAAATTATATTGTTTTACTTTCTTAAAAAATTCAAACAAAGTATAATTTCGAAAGAATTTATTGTATATACTAGTAAGGTTGAGGTTTATTAGTCACATCACGTTCATCTTTATGAAATATTCTTGGAAGATTTTAACACTTGCAATGCCCGAGTTTTTATTTCAAAGATTCAGCTTTCAAATGGTTTGATTAGATCAGTAACACAAGATTGTGCCTCTGCATTTTTAAAATATTGCCCCACTGGAAATGTTCCTTTTAAGTATAATGAATATTCCTCACTATGTTTTAAAGTTTTGCTGTAACAAAAGGTCCCAAACTTTACCCATTAGACAATGAACCCTTACTGCAAAGTAAAACTGTTAATGATGTATCATTAAAGACACTTGCAGCTCAACTACAAAACAGTCAACTCTTCAACAAATGATTCAGAGCTTTTGTTTGCAAAAGTAATACATGGGAATCTCTCCTGCTAAGACTATGGTATTTCCAAACAGAGTAAGAGTGGATAAGAAGTGGCACCAATATCCCAAGGAATTTGGTGCTGAGAAGGGAGGGCTACAAACTCACTCAAACATTACAGAGTGTAAATGAGTAGATACTCCTATTATCTATCAGGTTACTCCGGTACTTAGTAAAGATAAGGATAAAGCATTAATACATTTAATTATAGGGCTGTGAGTGGACCCTCCTTGACGAGCAGGGAGATCAGAAAGATACTCACTCCTGAGCCCCATTAACTGCTTGAGGGATCCCTTATAGTGGTCTGCACCCAGTAATGGTGCAGACCACAATGTTCCCACACCGGTTAACCTGGGAAAATACTCTACTAGACCATCAGAGAAATGTAAGCATTAGGGGGAACACACACACACTCAGACTATACATACACAACACTCAGACACACACATAGGCACACTAAGCCCACCCACCCACTTACAGCACAATACTCACAGAAACTGAGCCTCGGGCCCTGTGCAACCTTAATCTGGCTTAATCTGGGGTAAACTCTAAACTTGTATCTTGTTCCCCAGTGATGGCACATGAAGGATAATATATGATATAGGGCAAATATACCACACATATAAAAAAATAAATATGTCTGATAGATATTTCTATATCTGTCACTGTACTGAACCAATTAGTATTGCTGGTTTCATGCTCTTATGATTGCCAGTGTT
Source organism: Pelobates cultripes (assembly GCA_933207985.1). Lineage (NCBI taxonomy): Eukaryota > Metazoa > Chordata > Amphibia > Anura > Pelobatidae > Pelobates > Pelobates cultripes. The sequence continues at coordinate 8,608 of CAKOES020000544.1, forward strand.
TTGGCTCAAATAGTATCTTTTAAAAACTGTTTGTTAAATTGTTAGGCTGATAATTAAGGCACGCTTCTGATGGGATTTAGAGAATTTCCAATAACGCATCGAGCTGAACACGGAATGCAGATTACTAAAATAATTCAAGAAAATTGAATTATATCTGCATATAAATTATTATTCAGATGTAATGAAATTTTCTTGATTTATTTTGGTGATCTGTGGACTGTATTCAGCTTTACACATTCCTTTAATAAGTCTATATTTCATCAAATGTAGGTCTTAATAATCAGACTGTTTTCATAATTATCTCATAAAGATAATGTTCCTTATTGATTGTATAGGTTTTACTGTGTTACTCCCACGGAATAACAGTATGCTTTCAATAGCATATACAATGGTTTATATATGGTAAATGTTACTGTACATGGACATGTTACTGTATACATGTGCTATTAGGATAATTGTTGGAATGACTTATCGTGTTACTGGCACTAAGAGGCATTTCTCATAGTTTTTTTTTATTTCATGTGCATTTGTTGTGTGTCCAATTCCTTTACATTATATTAATGTAACAGTGCTTATTATTTTCTTTAATTGAACAAACCAGGATTTTTGTATTAATGAGACACTATAGTCACCAGAACAACTATGGCTTATTGTAGTCGTTTTGGTAAGTATAGACAGTCCCTGCATGCTTTTTAATGTAAACACTGCCTTTTCAGGTAAAAAGGCAGTATTTACATTACTGCCTAGTAACACCTCTAGTGGCCACTCCTTAGACAGCCACTAGAGGTGCTTCCTGGGTCAGTGGTGCACAGTGTGCAGCACTGACGTTCAGTGTATCCACGCTCTGCATTAAGACGCTCAATTGTACCCATAGAGATGCATTGATTCAATGTATCTCTATAAAGAGATGCTGTCTGTCCAGACCGGCGATTGGCCCCGGCCCCACTCCCTTGATAATAGCCAATCGAATGCTTTTCCTATGGTAAAGCATTGTATTGGCTGAGATTAACAATTCTAATTATGTCAGCAAAGAAGGCTGTTGAGGGCAGAGCCAGTGCAGGCGGATCTGAGCAATATAGAGCCAGGAACACAAGGTGCTTTAATTCTGTGACTTTACTTCCAAACATCAACGCATGTTAGGTGTTCGTTCCACTCATGTGCAAAACTATTTGATCATTTTTAAGGTGTCTGTTAATTAGTCAGAAACTACTGTTTTCAGTATCTTTTTTTTTCTTTTTATTATTTATTTTGATAGTGTAGGTCATAATTTGCAAGCGTTGTATGTTGTAACCTGGAGTATCAAATATATCGAGTAAGTCGCAGCCATGTTTCACAATCAATTTACATAAATGAAAAGAAAGAACACTGCACCCTTTTTAAAACAAAATGTTTTAGTCTGGACTATCTATTCCATGTGAAGACTTGACGGTGGTGCTACGTAAATGCACCATGATTTTAAATAATAGGTGTATCACCCCACCCCTATTTGAAACTGTACTGGTATGGGCATCTCCAAATTTAGTGGTAAGGCAAATACTGTTGGTCCCCTGGTTATATATCTCTCTACGTGGGTTGTGGTGGTTAGGCTTTAGCTTGGAGGATTTAGTGGAATCTGATTCTCTTCCATTGAGCGTGAAGCGGGTGTATATAACATAGCTCCGTCGTGCCAGAGCAAAGTCGAGTTACGACCTCTAAACTAAGGGGGTCACCGAGGTGGGGGGTATCTAGTTAGGCAGAAACTATGTAACACAGTTATTCATAGGAAGTGCTGAACTGCTCCCTTGTACAGAGTAAGGCACAATATGTGGTTCTCAAGTAACTCAAAAAAGGAAGGGAAAACAAATTAAGAAATAAACATAAGGAACTTAGCATAGCATTGGCTGAGATATATACAGTGGGGATTATGATATAAATGATGGCTTGTGAGCTGTATTGCTCCGCGTTGTGTCTGCTCAGGTCACTGCCGGTTTGTTTGAGCCGCCTCTTGGAATAAATGGGATAGTTCTTTCTGGGTCCCATATGTGAGATGTGGAGGTAGATGGTGTCTCATGTGCCCTTATGTCCAGTGAGAGTTCCAAAGCCAGTACTGACAATGCAAAAGCTGATAAACAGGGAAACAATCTGATCTAAGGAGAAATCAAGTTGCAATTTTGGAGTCAAGAATATTTTTTTTTTCTTTTGGATTAAGCCTGATCTTGATGAGCCGTCTTTTATCCTACATTACTATCTAACTATGTAAAAGAGAATCTACCCTGGTCTTTAAATCCAGTATAAAATAAGAACCTGTTATAGACACTGTTCTTTATTGGAATCTGCTCCCTTCCCCCCCAACCCCCCTCTGTACAATCTCCGTTATATCATATTAGGAGCACAGGATCTCTCATTAAAATTCTACTCCAGCAAGGAGTTCCATAACATATATTTTTACATTTTCCTTTAAATTAGTTAAATTAAATTAAGATACCACAGAGAGACATTTTCAGTCATTTGATTAACAGTATTAGTAAGTTTGGATTCCCGTAGCATTCCACTGATATCACACACGGCAGTTTGTTATTCAGAATGCAAGCATAGCTCATGGAAGTGTGTATATCATATTTGTCATTAGCCCTGGTTTTGGTGAGATATGTAGCATAATAGCATCCTACAGGGAATAAGACAATAGCTATATAAGAAAATATGCAGGGTACATTAGTGTAATGGAAATTAAATCACGTAAATGTCAGTTAGTAAAAGTTAATTGTAGGTTTAGGAGGTGATAAAACGGAAGGGAGTCTCACAGCTTTCAGCTACGGATTTTAAAGGTAAAACATTTTAACATGATATTGGAGATTTTATGATGTTAATATATCTTACGTTTCACTTTGTCTGAATACATATTACTAGCTATATTAATTACTACATATATCAATACTTGTCTAACTATCACCATGAAGAACACAGGTGTAAACAGTGGAAGTATAGACCTTCTTAATTTACAGTATTTGAGTTTACAGTGATCTAGATTCTTAAAGGAACACTATAGTTACCTAAATTACTTTAGCTAAATAGAGCAGTTTTAGTGTATAGATCATTCCCCTGCAATGTCACTGCTCAATTCACTGTCATTTAGGAGTTAAATCACTTTGTTTCTGTTTATGCAGCCCTAGCCACACCTCCCCTGGCTATGATTGACAGAGCCTGCATGAAAAAAAAAACTGGTTTCACTTTCAAACAGATGTAATTTACCTTAAATAATTGTATCTCAATCTGTAAATTGAACTTTATTCACATACAGGAGGCTCTTGCATGGTCTAGCAAGCTATTAACATAGCAGGGGGTAAGAAAATCTTAATTAAACAGAAATTGCACTAAAGAAAGCCTAAATAGGGCTCTCTTTACAGGAAGTGTTTATGGAAGGCTGTGCAAGTCACATGCAGGGAGGTGTGACTAGGGTTGATAAACAAAGGGATTTAACTCCTAACTGGCAGAGGATTGAGCAGTGAGGTTGCAGGGGCATGTTCCATACACCAAAACTGCTTCATTAAGCTAAAGTTGTTCATGTGACTATAGTGTCCCTTTAACTCATTCTCTCTTGTCACTGCTTATTCCCCTTTTTTAACTGCTACTGTATCTACCAACCACATTGCTGCTTATTTGTGACCCTTTCTGTCTCCTCATTAGACTGCCAATTAGACTTTTTTAGAATTCCCAAAGTTCATCCAGATGTCAATACTAATAATATAATTTTCTCACCATTTGGTTCACAGAACTGATAAAAAGTAACGAATGGTGGGAAAGTCGGAGGAGGGGTAAAACAATATCTTTATACCGATATAATATATAAACATAGATATTTAACTGCTCCTCCTGTTTTTTTCCTCTGTTGCTTACTTCTCACTTGATCTCCTAGCAATCAATCATCTTTTTTTCCCATCAATCATTTCTTTTTTTGGTGCCATGGGCGGAAACTAGGATATTAACCCCCTAGGTTAGGATATTCTTACCATTGTGCTTTTTGGTTAGTCCATAATTGAGGTATATTCCAGCTTGGAATTTGGGGATTCCACTAATCACCACATCAGCCCACATTTGGATGAATTGAAGTTCAGTCCAAAATTAATCTCTACGTCTACTGCCAATGCCACAACACACATTGTGCCAAGAGTATAGGAGCTGGATAGAAGAATAATCCAACCATGCTCTCCTTGTGAAACAGATAATATGAAGATCCTTATAATTTTGTTTCTTTGACCAGGAACACTTTGTATCCTGACTAGAGAGTAGTGATGCACTGAACGGTTCGCTGGCGAATAGTTCCTTGCGAACATAGCATGTTCGCGTTCGCCACGGCGGGCGAACATATGCGCGGTTCGATCCTCCCCCTATTCGTCATCATTGAGTAAACTTTGACCCTGTACCTCACAGTCAGCAGACACAATCCAGCCAATTAGCAGCACCCCCTCCCTAGGAGACCCTCCCACCTACTGGAAGGCATCCATTTTACATTCATTCTCAAGCTGCATGCTTAGTGAGAGGAGGGAAAGTGTAGCTGCTGTTGATTAGATAGGGAAATGCATAGCTAGGTTAGGGTATACAGTGTCCACTACAGTCCTGAAGGACTCATCTGATCTCTGCTGTGAGGACAGCACCCCAAAAAGCCCTTTTTAGGGCTAGAACATCAGTCTGCTTTTTTTTTTTTTGTGTAATGTAATTGCAGTTGCCTGCCTGCAAGCTTCTGTGTCAGGCTCACAGTGGATACTGGCCCAGTGCCACCACTCACTCACTGGTGTCACAATAGCTTGCATTTAAAACCAAAAAACTTTTTTCACTGTTATAGATTGAATAGCAGTTAGTTGTCTGCCAGCGTCTGTGTTAGGCTCACAGTGGATACTGTGCCCAGTGCCACCACTCACTCACTGGTGTCACAATAGCGTGCATTTAAAAACCAAAAAACTTTTTTCACTGTTATAGATTGAATAGCAGTTAGTTGTCTGCCAGCATCTGTGTCAGGTTCACAGTGGATACTGTGCCCAGTGCCACCACTCACTCACTGGTGTCACAATAGCGTGCATTTAAAAACCCCAAAACTTTTTTCACTGTTATAGATTGAATAGCAGTTAGTTGTCTCAAAGCGGGTGTGTCAGCCCTACAGCGTGTACTCTGCAAGTTCACAGTGCCACTCATATCTGGTGTCATAATAGTTTGCATTTAAAAACAAAAAACTTTTTTCACTGTTATAGATTGAATGGCAGTTAGTTGTCTCAAAGCGGGTGTGTCAGCCCTACAGCGTGTACTCTGCCAGTTCACAGTGCCACTCATATCTGGTGTCATAATAGTTTGCAATTAAAAACAAAAAACTTTTTTCACTGTTATAGATTGAATAGCAGTTAGTTGTCTGCCAGCGTCTGTGTCAGACTCACAGTGGATACTGTGCCCAGTGCCACAACTCACTCACTGGTGTCACAATAGCGTGCATTTAAAAACCCAAAAACTTTTTTTCACTGTTATAGATTGAATAGCAGTTAGTTGTCTCAAAGCGGGTGTGTCAGCCCTACAGCGTTTACTCTGCCAGTTTACAGTGCCACTCATATCTGGTGTCATAATAGCTCGCATTTAAAAACAAAAAACTTTTTTCACTGTTATAGATTGAATAGCAGTTAGTTGTCTGCCAGCGGGTGTGTCAGGCTCACAGTGCCCAGTGCCACCACTCACTCACTGGTACCCGGACGAAATTTCTTTTCACAAAAGGCAATCCCCAACCTGTACTCGATCGTGCAAAAGGAAATAATGGCATGTCTGGCACACAGTGTTGGGACAAGGGTCCATCTGACCACTGATACCTGGTCTGCAAAGCATGGTCAGGGCAGGTATATCACCTACACTGCGCATTGGGCAAACCTGCTGACGGCTGCCAAGCATGGAATGCGTGGCTCTGCAGAGGAGTTGGTGACACCGCCACGACTTGCAGGCAGGCCTGCTGCCACCTCCTCTACTCCTCCTACTCCATCCTCTTCCATAACCTCCTCGGCTGAGTCCTCTTCTGCTGCTACGTCTTGCTCCACATCAACGGATAGGGGACGTAACAGGGATTAAACTGATAAGAATAGTACTACTTAACACACCACTCGCAGTGCCCCAAATTTGAAGAAGGAGGACCGACCAAGCATCTTTTTCCATCTCCCAGTTCCTAAAATCGATGCCATATACACAGCCCCTGATAGGGGACGTAACAGGGATTAAACTGATAAGAATAGTACTACTTAACACACCACTCCTATCTGGTGGCACATTAGATTGCACGCGCAGTGCCCCAAATTTGTTGTGATCTGTGAGTAAGGTAAACGGTTGTCCATACAAGTAAGGTTGCAGCTTTTTGAGGGCCCACACCACCGCCAGGCACTCCTTTTCAATGGCAGTGTATCTACTTCCCTGGGCAAAAGCTTCCGGCTTAGATAAGCTCCGGGTTGCTCTCCGCCATCTGCTCCGACTTGGCTCAGTACTGCTCCCAATCCAAACATAGAAGCATCTGTATGGACGAGAAAGCATTTAGTTGGATCAGGAGCAGAAAGTACAGGTGATTTAATGAGCGCCGTCTTGAGCTGTTGGAAGGCCTGTTCACACTCTGGGGCCCATACTACTATCTTGGGGAGGTTTTTACGCGTTCCTATATGGCACTTACTGGGTTTTAGGGTCAGTCCGGCCTCCCTAATCCGGTCTAGTACGGCTCCTATGTGGGTCAGGTGTTCGGGCCAGGAGCAGCTAAAAATGGCTATATCATCCAAGTAGGTGCAGGCATACTCCTGAAACCCATCCAGTAGCCGATCTACCATCCTCTGAAAGTTAGCCGGGGCATTCTTCATCCCGAATGGCATGACCTTAAACTGATACAGGCCAAACGAGGTGACAAATGCCGACTTGTGGATGGCATCCTTGGCTAATGGAATTTGCCAGTACCCCTTGCACAGATCTATTGTGGTGAGGTACTGGCCTCTGGCCATTTTGTCTAGGAGCTCGTCTATCCGGGGCATAGGGTAGGCGTCTGAGGTTGTTTTATCGTTTAGCCTCCGGTAGTCTACACAGAAACGGGTCGTGCCGTCCCGTTTCGGTACTAGTACTACCAGGGAGGCCCAGGGGCTGTCAGAGTGTTCTATCACCCCTAACTGCATCATTTCCTCAATTTCTTTCTGAATATTTTCTTTAACTGCTTCGGGTATGCGATAGGCGGTTTGGCGAAGGGGGGTATGGTCAGGGTTTCAACTTTGTGAGTGGTTAACGGACTGTACCAGGTAGGTTGGAAAACGTGGCCCCCTTGTCCTGGATTAGTCTTTGGACCTGGGTTCACTCCTGGGGGTCTAACCGTTCTAACTGTACTTCTCCCAGGTCTCCGCTCTGGCCCTCTAGGTCTAGGAGATCTGGGAGTGGCAAATTATCATAATCTTCAGTGGCAGGTGCACAGATCGCGGTTACCTCTTCCGTGCGCTCGTGGTATGGCTTGAGCATGTTCACATGGAGCATGCGCTTGCCTCCCATGCCTGTGACCGCACCGATCACAAAGGTGGTATCACAAACCTGCTCTACCACCTTGTATGGGCCCTGCCAGGAAGCCTGCAGCTTGTCCTTGTGGACAGTGTCAATCCATATCTGCCAAGTGACCCTATGTAGGGGGAACAGTCTCTATTCTGCTCTGTGTCAGTGTGTATCAGGGGCTCTGAGGACAGGTGTCAATCCATATCTGCCAAGTGACCCTATGTAGGAGGAACAGTCTCTATTCTGCTCTGTGTCAGTGTGTATCATGGTCTCTGAGGACAGGTGTCAATCCATATCTGCCAAGTGACCCTATGTAGGGGGAACAGTCTCTATTCTGCTCTGTGTCAGTGTGTATCATGGTCTCTGAGGACAGGTGTCAATCCATATCTGCCAAGTGACCCTATGTAGGGGTAACAGTCTCTATTCTGCTCTGTGTCAGTGTGTATCAGGGGCTCTGAGGACAGGTGTCAATCCATATCTGCCAAGTGACCCTATGTAGGGGGAACAGTCTCTATTCTGCTCTGTGTCAGTGTGTATCATGATCTCTGAGGACAGGTGTCAATCCATATCTGCCAAGTGACCCTATGTAGGGGAAACAGTCTATATTCTGCTCTGTGTCAGTGTGTATCACGATCTCTAAGGACCGGTGTCAATCCATATCTGCCAAGTGACCCTATGTAGGAGGAACAGTCTCTATTCTGCTCTGTGTCAGTGTGTATCAGGGTCTCTGAGGACAGGTGTCAATCCATATCTGCCAAGTGACCCTATGTAGGGGGAACAGTCTCTATTCTGCTCTCGTCAGTGTGTATCATGGTCTCTGAGGACAGGTGTCAATCCATATCTGCCAAGTGACCCTATGTAGGGGGAACAGTCTCTATTCTGCTCTTTGTCAGTGTGTATCATGGTCTCTGAGGACAGGTGTCAATCCATATCTGCCAAGTGACCCTATGTAGGGGGAACAGTCTCTATTCTGCTTTCTGTCAGTGTGTATCATGGTCTCTGAGGACAGGTGTCAATCCATATCTGCCAAGTGACCCTATGTAGGAGGAACAGTCTCTATTCTGCTCTGTGTCAGTGTGTATCAGGGGCTCTGAGGACAGGTGTCAATCCATATCTGCCAAGTGAGCCTATGTAGGGGAAACAGTCTCTATTCTGCTCTGTGTCAGTGTGTATCATGATCTCTGAGGACAGGTGTCAATCCCTTATCTGCCAAGTGACCCTATGGCAGGAGACTTGTGAAGTCCCTATTCTGCTCTGTGTCAGTGTGTATCAGGGATCCTTAGGACAGGTGTCAATCCATATCTGCCAAGTGACCCTATGTAGGGGGAACAGTCTCTATTCTGCTCTGTGTCAGTGTGTATCAGGGGCTTTGAGGACAGGTGTCAATCCATATCTGCCAAGTGACCCTATGTAGTGGGAACAGTCTCTATTCTGCTCTGTGTCAGTGTGTATCAGGGATCCCTAGGACAGGTGTCAATCCAAATCTGCCAAGTGACCCGATGTAGGGGGAACAGTCTCTATTCTGCTCTGTGTCAGTGTGTATCAAGGGCTCTGAGGACAGGTGTCAATCCATATCTGCCAAGTGACCCTATGTAGGGGGAACAGTCCCTATTCTGCTCTGTGTCAGTGTGTATCAGGGATCCTTAGGACAGGTGTCAATCCATACCTGCCAAGTGACCCTATGTAGGGGGAACAGTCCTATTCTGCTCTGTGTCAGTGTTTATCAGGGATCCTTAGGATAGGTGTCAAACCATTTCTGCCAAGTGACCCTATGTAGGGGTACAGTCCCTATTCTGCTCTGTGTCAGTGTGTATCAGGGGGCTTTGAGGGACAGGTGTCAATCCATATCTGCCAAGTGAGGAGCCTATGTGGGGGAAGAGGTCTCTATTCACCCAGCTACGCGTAGTGTGTATCATGGTCTCTGAGGACGGGTGTCAATCCATAGCTGCCAAGTGACCCTATGTAGGGGGAACAGTCTCTATTCTGCTCTGTGTCAGTGTGTATCAGGGATCCTTAGGACAGGTGTCAATCCATATCTGCCAAGTGACCCTATGTAGGGGGACCAGTCCCTATTCTGCTCTGTGTCCGTGTGCATCAGGGGCTCTGAGGACAGGTGTCAATCCATATGTCAAGGTGTCAATATGTCATATGTCAGGTGTCAATCCATATTCATTGTGATTTAGGAATGTTAGGTGATTTCTGCCCTTTATGGATTAAAACCAGACTCTGCATCAACTGTGTAATTTGCCATGGATCCCCCTCCGGCATGCCACAGTCCAGGTGTTAGTCCCCTTGAAACAACTTTTCCATCACTATTGTGGCCAGAAAGAGTCCCTGTGTGTTTTAAATTTGCCTGCCCATTGAAGTCTATGGCGGTTCGCCCGGTTCGCCGGTTCGCGAACATTTGCGGAAGTTCGCGTTGGCCGTTCCCGAACCGAAAATTTCGGGTTCGCGACATCACTACTAGAGAAGGGTTACTCTTTGAGATCCAGTGACTCTGGGTTAGTTAGTGACTAAAACTTATAGAGGTGTAGCAGCTAGAATAGATTTAAACAAAATTGCTTATATTTATCTAATTAGGTAATGCATTAGTAAATATTGTATCCTGCTCTGGGAATCTAACAAATATCCAAAGACCAAGTCTGTTTAGCTAGGTATGTTAAAAAGGGGTTTATAGAGTTACGAAATGCAAGGATTGTGGAAAATTAGCAATCTTAACTTTGTTTACTGATGACATAGTATTAGGGTATCTCTTTCTACCTCTTTCATACCATGATATCATACTTAATTTGCACTGATACGGTAACAATTTAGGCCAGAGATAGCATTTGGGTTAGTGGAGCTCTGTCAGCTAGCAACAGTGTTATGTCTCATACCTTTTTGGAGTTTGGATACAAGGTGGACAACTGAAATTATGTTTTTCTGATAAACGTCAATGCTTTTCATGTTACATTTTGGACTACTTATGTGAGAGGACAAAATCCTCAATGTTTCATGTAATTGTGGAACATCGCCATGACATGATTGGATGAAGAAGGTCAAATATCCTTACTTTTATATATTTATAAAATTTACAAATAAAAAGCTATGGTCTATTCATTATACTGTAACTTAGTATCCATGTATAAATTAAAAATGTATTTTAGATGAAAGTCCATTACTCATGTATTTTCTAAATCCACCTCTTCAAAAGAAAAACCCTACAAAAATTTGAGAAATTCTCATTATGGTAAATGAAATAATGAAAGAAAATACAATATTCTAATGTGTTTACAAACCACATTAGCAAGTAATTTAAGCACATAGTATTTTAATTATGTAATGCAAATTAAATGTGCTTGCATTGGAATTTCATTATTTTATTCATGTAAACTCAGTGTACACTGTCATTCGGGAATACATTATACCGAAATTTAAATCCCTGAGGCTATAATTTTGTGAAATTTAAATCAGGACGAATATAGTCACTATCCACCAAAATCCCTTTAAAAAAAAAAAACATATAACATTCTCCCGCTGTGTATATTGCTGTGTGTATTACATTTTGTCCATGAATATGCGTGTATGGGAAGTGACCTCTGCTTCCTGTGGAATCTGCTGCTGGATTATACAGCATTAGCACGTATGATGCATAATAACATCAGAATCTAGAATATTCATTATGCTACTGTTTCTCTTTTCAATGGAAAAATCTCATAAGATTTAAGACCTACTGGCATTTTTCTTTCATCTGTAGTTCACCAGTTTTGTTAATTATTGAAAATCATAGTGATTATACATCATCTAGGATTTGTTTAGGAAATACGGACCAGTAATCATAAGACATTTTTAAGACTGCAGTAGATAAAATTAAACAAATTACTTTTTTAATTCATTCTTCATAATATGGTTTGCAATCAAACTGATTCATCAAGTAGCTCATTGTTGAAGACAGTAATTATCCAACTTTAGCATACAACATATAATAGTCTTCATAGTCACATTCAAGAGGAGATTATCTTTGGTATCAATGAAAATCATTTTAAAATGTATTATTCACTAAATAGTGTATTGCGATGATTTGGTCTATGACTAGCTTAAGAGCGGTTAAAACTTAAACGGTAACTGTAGGCTAGGGATAGAAAATTGTATTCCTAGCCTACAGTGCCCCCCTCGCTCGCACAGCCCCCATCTTGCAGCGCAGAAAAGGCAGGTAGACAGCCTGTAGAGGTGGAGTTAACCCTGCAAGGTAATTATTGCAGATTATCAATAACTGGAGTAATTACCATTGCATGGTTAAACTGACGGGGTCACTGCACCCAGACAACTTCAATGTGCTGAAGTGGTCCTGGTGCCTATAGTTTAGAACAAAAATTCACAGAGTATTTCAGCAGGTTGGAAACTTATTTGTAACTTGTTAATGTTGGCGTGTATGCTGGTAGCTAGATAGCAATCATCTGAAACTCACTATTTAATTAATGCATATCCAAGTTTATACTGAATTTGATGGATTCTTGATGTATGTGGTCTAACGTACTCCATATAGTGACACTTCACTGTATTCACTGTTTCATCATTAATGATTAACATGTATGATTTATATGGTGATTGCTAATATGCAGATATCTCAAGGATAAAGTCTCTTACAGCCACATGGAGAAAATATATGTTTTACAAGAAACAGAGAAGAATAAAGTCATATATATATATATATATATATATATATATATATATTTTTTTTTTATTAATTTGTTTCTTGACCTCATTTCAGCATTGAAAGGGTTAAAATCAATTGATCACCTTTGTTCCAGCTCCAAGAGTGTCTTCTCACTGCAGATCTGAACCTCCTCCTGTGAAGTCATCATTACTGATGCCCCGTGTCCAATCAAATGCTTCTCATAGAGAAGCATTGGGCAACAACAAACAAGAATTAAAAGCCTGCCTTTTAAAGAGTTCTCATTGAGCTGTACTGGGAATTCTAGAAGTTAGAAGGGGGTCTTGTAATGGCATTAGACAAGAGATCGGCAGCTGTTAGCTATAACCCCAATGTAATAATGTATAATTAAATGAATGCATGATTTACTAAACAGTGCTTTTTATTTATTTTAATTGGGCAGTGGAGTGTCCCTTCAACTATTTCAAGTACCTGTTCAGATTTACTTGTGACTAGTTATTATCTGGGCAGGATCATCTGACACATATTTCTTTATCGGCTCAGTACAATGACAATAATTTAGTTGTGTAAAAAATAACATCTAGAAACAAACTGTAAAACGTATACAAAGGCTGAATGTACCCATTCTGGTTAAACTGTTTTATATGTTTTTTTTTCTATATACAAAATTGAAGAATTACAAAGCTGTGCCTGCAAAACATGCATCTATTCACATTTATTCCACGTATAACACACACCACTAAAAAAATATGTTGCATACTGTAATGGGACAACTGCTCCAATTTATTGAAATGGAAAGCAAGACAGATTTTCTGGGTAGATGTTACGTCCCAGGTGACTAATATTGAATACTAGCAGATATTTCCATCAGTGAAAGTACCGTGTGTTAAATATTGCAAGGAATGTGTGGATCTTGTGAACATTTAAGATGAATAAGTTCTGTTTGCACCAAAAGCATCAGAGTGCCCCCCACTGTCTTGTGCCTGACACTGCAGATTAAATGCCTGAATAAGGAGGTTGTTATAGCATCTGAGCAGGGCGAACATAGACTATTTTTACTGCAGAGAAGGCACACAATGCTCATACAATGGAGTTCTTTAGAAAGAGCTATTTGGGGCAAAGTTCTAAAAATGTTGCAATCTCCATGGATACCATATGCACATTCCTGCTGATTACTAAACATTTAGAACCAGAATTGTTCTTTATAGAACGATGTGCAAGTCCACAAATCTGATGTTGTAGATAATGGCCTTATTGGAAGGGGAAATGAATCCTTTCTTCTTGACAGATGTGCTGTGTTTTGACATAAATTACCTTGAGCACAGCTCTCCAGTAAATTGTGCTAAGGAAAACACTATAGATTAGCAGTTCTGCTTACTAGATAATTGGCAGCTCTGTGTGATAGGAGACTAGGAGCATTGTTTTCTATATTATTGGCAATCCTGTTTGCTAGGTGATTAGCAAATCTGTGTCATAACACCCACCCATGCCATCCCATAATATAGGATGTTAGTGGGCACAGTGTGTCATAGCACCTACCCGTGGCATGCCATAAAGTAGGACCTAAGTGGGCATGTTGTGTCATAGCACCCACCCATGGCATCCCATAAACTAAGGATGTTAGTGGGCAGGGTGTCATAGCACCTACCCATGGCATCCCATTAAGTAAGACATAAGTGGACACATTGCGTCATATCACCCACCCATAGCATCCCAAAAAGTAGGATGTTAGTGGGCACAGTGTGTCATAGCACCTACTCGTGGCATGCCATAAAGTAGGACGTTAGTGGGCACGGTGTGTCATAGCACCTACCTATGGCATCCCATAAAGTAGGACGTTAGTGAGCACGGTGTGTCATAGCACCTACCCATGGCATCCCATAAAGTAGGACATAATTGGGCATGTTGTGTCATAGCACCCACACATGGCATCCTATAAAATAGGACATAAGTGGGCACGGTGTGTCATAGCACCTACCCATGGCATCCCATAAAATAGGACATTAGTGGGCACGTTGTGTCATAGCACCCACCCATGGCATTCCATAAAATAGGACATTAGTGGGCACGGTGTGTCATAGCACCTACCCATGGCATTCCATAAAGTAGTGCATTAGTGGGCACAGTGTGTCATAGTACCCACACATGGCAACCCATAAAGTTTTGCAGCTCTTCTTGCTATAACAATGGCAGGCTCCTAACTGTCCTGTTAGAGGCGGGACAGTCCACTGAAGTGGTTATGGTGCTGCAACTGTTCCTTTTAATGAAATGTAAAAAAGTATTACTTTACTGAAATGGAGGTGGATACACACAATCATCTTTCAGCAGAAGTGGTGGAGGTTTCCATATTAAGGCGGTATAAACAGGATAGGCATAGCATAATACTCATCTAAAAGGTTTGACTGGTACAGGAAAACAAATGTGCTAGAGGTTAATACAGCGAGAAACTGAAATATGCATTGGGAAAGCAAGGATCTATGCTGCATTAAAAAGGTGGTAGATGCATGGCATCACATGTCAGCAGGGGTAGAGATGAGCAGAGTAAGAACGTTTATATTTGCATAGGACAGACATATGGTAAAGGTTAACAGAGATACAAATAAAAATATTTTGCATAATTTAAACATGATAAGAACAGCATGTAATTTGTGGTTTAGGCACTATCACAAGCATATTTGGCAAATGTAGAGAATAAATAAACATATTAAAATCCCAGGATGCAATATGTCCCCTTTAAATAAATGTCATAGGATTCATAATCTAGTTTGGTGTAAGATGCTAGCTTTTCTTCCAGTGCTTGCAATAAATACAATCTCATTGAAGTGGTTATGGTGCCTGGAGTCCCATGGCGCAGTGTTAGCCATGAAGGTGAGGCAGAATAAACATTTATATTATTGGGTATTAACTTTAAATTGCAGGTGTTCACAAATTATATATAAACAGGGTTAACACTAAACTGAGAATTGTCAGCAATTCAAAGGGAATCATACACACAACAAACAGGCTAATATTTTGTAATGAATTTTTCATTTGTCTGGCATTTAAAGAGTTAAAATTACATAAGGATCTGTAAGATTCTTGGATTTTTTTAATTAGGATAAACACATGAGTGTTCAATCATTTAGTGTGCGGTTTAAGCAGTCTACAACACAATTCTCCCCAGAGCTGTGTTTTAGAAATGCTTGTAAGGTACATTTTTACTTCGTCCATGCGTAGCTAGAGAATTGCAAGTAGGCGTTATTGATATTATGGTATTGGGACATTCTGTTAAATCGAACATACTCAATTAACAGCAAAAGTACAATCTGCTTAAAATCAGCAGACCCTACAAATGCTAAACTATGGAATTTGAAATTCCACTTATCTTACTCTTCTAAAAGCTAACAGCGAATATTGGATTATAACAGTGTTAGTAAAGTGAGAATTCAAAGTTAATTCAAAGTAAATTTCTAAGGTAAGGGAAGAGTAGCAGAACCGAAAGCAGAGAATTTCTCCAATTTGGCTATTTTGTCCTTACATTTAAAATCTATTTTGAATTCACTTTGATCTGTCACTTTTGTGCATAACCCT
>CAKOES020000545.1:0-15179 GCA_933207985.1 Pelobates cultripes
GATCGGACAATGGTCCAGCTTTTGTTCATCAGTGCCTACAACAATTGACTCATATGCTTGGTATAAAGTGGAGGCTTCATATGGCATATAGACCCCAGAGTTCTGGTAAGGTAGAGAGAATGAATAGAACTATTAAGAATCAGTTGGCTAAAATGTGTCAGGAAACCCAACTTAAGTGGAACGCTCTCTTGCCCATAGCTCTATTGCGAATCCGTAGTACACCTACCAGAAGGATGGGCCTCTCTCCTTTTGAAATCATGTACGGGCGACCACCTCCCGTGCTTGGTAACTTAAGGGGGGATTTGAGTCAGATGGGAGAAGGAATTACCCGGCAGCAGGTTGTGGAGTTGGGTAAGACTATGGAGGAGGTACAGAAATGGGTACAAGATAGATTACCTGTGAATATTTATCCCCCAATTCATAGTTACCACCCAGGCGACCAAGTGTGGATTAAAGAGTGGAATAATGTGCCGTTAGGGCCTAAGTGGAGAGGTCCTTATGTTGTTCTTCTGTCTACCCCTACAGCGATAAAAGTAGCCGAAGTGGCTCCGTGGATACATCACTCCAGGGTTAAACCAGCAGCAGCCGATTCCTGGCAAGTTACAGCAAATCCAGAGAATCCCTGCAAAATCCGGTTAAAACGCACGACTCAGTCGGAGAGACGAGGAACCTTGTGGATCACAAATTTTATTGTTTCAGAGACTTGGTAAGTGAGTGAGAAGGCCATAATAAAGCCTGTCCACTCACCAACGAGTGTATAAGTCAGGAAAAGTCTTGAGGGGACCCCTGTGAAGACGAGCAGAACTCCATTCCCTGCAGCCCTTACATCCTGGAAGCTGAGGTGCCTTCGCACGGACGAAGACTGAGGATGACGACAAAAGATGTATTTTTAATAATGTTTATTTATGTGTATTTTTATATTCAGGAAGGTAGAGGTACCAACACTCCTAGCTGTGAGGTATGCATTAAGACTACAAGAACAGGTAACCATATATCCCAGACCCTAATTTGGCATTCGGAATATGAGTGTAAAGGAGATGTATCAAGATGTAGATACTTAAATATAGAATATAGTGTGTGTCATTTAGGATTTAGGAGTAGGAGAACCTAAGTGCTTCAGTCCTGAGTATCAACCCCGTACAATTTGGTTGACTCTCAGAAATGGAGATCCTCAGGGAACCCTAATTAATAAGACGGTATTAGAATCCGTATATTCTTCAGGTGCTCTGCTATTTGATGCGTGTAAAGCAATATCAAGTGGTAGAAAGCCGTGGAATGTGGGGATCTTAGATGGGAGAGGACTTATGGGTCTAACGATAAATATATTTGTCCCAGTAGTAAAAATAGAAGTCCAAGTTAAATATAACTTCTGCCCATATTGGTCTTGTGTGGGGTGGGCGACTTGGGGACAGACAGTAGACAAGGACATGATTGTGACTAAGTTGCCTATTGATCCATATTGTAAGTCTATGGAATGCAATCCAATCCATATACTTATAAATAACCCTGACAAGTTCTTAGATAAATATGGTAATTTATTTGGGTTTCAAATATATGGGACGGGTTTAGACCCTGGGACAATATTGTTTATAGGGATAGAGACTGATACGGTAACCTCCCAAACTCATCAAGTATACCATTCCTTTTATGAAGAGATGAGCATAGATAATAAGATCCCCCATAATGCTAAAAACTTGTTCATTGATTTAGCCGAGAGTATTGCCGGTAGTCTTAATGTTACCAACTGCTATGTGTGTGGAGGTACTAACATGGGAGACCAATGGCCTTGGGAAGCAAAGGAGGTAATGTCCGGTTCTGAGGCAGTTGACCAATTAATATCTATACAAGCCGACTATCATATGAGTGTTAGAGGTAAATCTGAGTGGAGATTGAAGACCTCCATCATAGGTTATGTTTGCATAGCGAGGAAAGGAATGATGTATAATACTTCTGTAGGAGAATTAACTTGTCTAGGGCAAAAAGCTTATGATGATGATACAAAGAATACAACTTGGTGGTCGGCTTCAAATGTCTCAGAACCATCTAACCCGTTTGCAAGATATGCCAATTTAAAGGACGTATGGTTTGATCTATCCATCACATCTAACTGGAGAGCCCCAGCGAATTTGTACTGGATCTGTGGTAAGAAGGCCTATTCGGAGTTACCACAGGACTGGGAAGGGGCATGTGTGTTGGGTATGTTAAAACCATCCTTCTTCTTGTTGCCTATTGAAACAGGTGAGACTTTAGGTGTTAAAGTGTATGATGTGAATCATAGGAAGAAAAGGGGACCCATAGAGATAGGTGCCTGGGAAGATAATGAATGGCCTCCCCAGCGTATTATAGATTATTATGGGCCAGCCACGTGGGCAGAGGATGGTACCTTTGGTTATAGAACCCCTATTTATATGCTCAACCGCATTATAAGGTTACAGGCGGTGGTTGAGATCATTACTAACGAGACATCACAAGCGCTCAATCTTCTAGCGAAGCATAATACCAGGATGAGGACAGCAGTCTACCAAAATAGATTAGCCTTGGATTATCTTTTGGCAGTAGAGGGAGGTGTATGTGGGAAGTTTAACCTGAGCAATTGCTGTCTTCAAATAGATGACGAAGGGCAAGCAATAGCTGAGCTTACTAGCCATATGGTTAAACTAGCGCATGTGCCTACTCAGGTATGGAAAGGGTACAATCCAAGTAGTTGGTTTGGTAGCTGGTATGAGTGGTTTGGAGGGCTTAAGGCAGTGGTAGGTGGAGTCCTACTGATTTTAATGTTGTGTCTACTCCTGCCGTGTCTTATACCCTTAGTAGTTAGGTCTGTGCAAAGCCTGATAGAAAATATAGCAGAGAGGAAGGCTGCTGCACAGATAATGGCAATTTATAAATATAAGGCTCTAGATCAGGGAGAACTAATGCAGGAAGACGAGTGTTGAAGATTCACATCATAGGATAAGTCTGGTCTGGTTCAAAGGTAACTTGTGGTGTATGTAAACCAAGGTTAAGTGATGCCTCAAGTAATTGTAAAATATCAAGAGGCATCAAAGGGGGGAATGTGGTGGAATCTCGGTAAAAATAAATTTAGTAGGCCGAGATTACCACGTGGCATGTGTACGTGCATATGCTGACGTATCGATCAGTTGGTTGCACGAGGCAAGATACGATCAGTAGTGTACGGAGCATGTGCAAGAATACAGGATGTAGTATTCCCCTCCTCCATTGTGCTGGACAAGCCATGTGGTCAAGCAGGAAGTTAATTCTTATTTGTAATGATTGGTCAAGAGAATGTGCGGGTGGAGCTTAATATGGGAGGAGTTATGTGCCTATATAGGAAGCCTGCACTATTGTTCAGGGCTCAGAACTTGCTGTATTTTTGGTGACATTAGTCCCTCTGAGTCCCGATCGGTGATCCAATAAAGAATCTCTTCCTTCCTGAAGAAACCTGTGTCCATCCCTCTGTGCTTTGCTTCCGTCAGTTTCTCCGGTATCATACACACTGCACACACTATACACACACTGCACACTTCATATACTATACACACACTGCATACACACTGCACACTGCATATACTATACACACTGCACACTTCATACACTATACACACACTGCATACACTATACACACTGCACACTTCATACACTATACAAACACTGCATACACACTGCACCCTTCATACACTATACATACACTGCATACACTATACATACAAGCTACATCAACTACGCAAACACACTGCATTCACTACGCAAACACACTGCATTCACTACGCAAACACACACACTTATACATGTGTATCTGTATGTGTATCTGTTTGTGTGTCTGTGTTTGGTTCGGTGTTCAGTGTCAAATACATTTAAAAAAATTGTAGTTGTTTTTTACATTTCAAAGTTGGGAGGGAGGGTGCCAAATCAAGGATCCGCCCTGGGTGCCAAATACTCCAGGTACGTCCCTGCATAACAATAAAAGTTTTAGACATATTAATATCTCATCATTATCTTGTTTGGTCAGGGATTCCTATTTAAAAATATATTTAGTTTATGTCCCCCTCCCTTCTTACCTTTGCCTAGGAGGGAGGAGCTTGTTGCCAGCCCTGGTGGTCCGGTAGGAAATCCCTGGTGATCCGGTGAGGAGTGAACTCTACCCTGCAGTTCCTGGGGTAGAGTTCACTGTCGCGAGATTGGAGCGTTGCTATAGTAACTGCAGCAACGCTCCGAACACGCGAGAGAAACACGGTGGCTCCCCCAGGTCCTCTCTTCCTCCCTCCCCAGCCGCATCCTAGTGCCTGTGGGCCGGTGGGGAGATAGTAATATTTTTTTAATGTTTCCATTTTTTAAAATTGCACAAAGGTGTAAATTTTGAAAACCCCTGTCCTGCCCCCGCTCTACAAAATCTCTCTCCTGCACGCCGTTCTACAAAACACATGTCCTGCCCCCTTACACAAAACCCCTGCACCCCCTTACACAAATTCCCTGCTCAGCCCCCTTATACACCTGTCCCCCTTCTACAAACCCCTGCACCCCCCTTCCCAAAAAAACCTGCCTCTCCCTCTAAAGCCCTTGCACAGCCCCTTACAATAGAATTCATTTTTTTTACACAACTACATTAGCAACAGCCTTCAGAGTCCAGTCCCAGGCACATAGTCACTCGCACACAGTCACACACACAGTTACAGGCAGACAGTTACACAAACAGTTACAGGCAGTCACACATACAATTACAGGCAGTCACATGCACGTAGTCACAAGCAGTCATACACACACATAAACGCAGACAGTCAAATGCAGAAAGTCACACACAGTTACAGACAGCATCCCCCAATCACAGGCACACTGTCACACACACATATTCACATGCAGACAGTCACACACAGTCACAGGCACACTGTCACACGCATCCAGTCACAGGCAAACAGTCTCAGACACACACAGTTACAGGCAGACAGTCATGCACACAGTTACAGGCAGGCAGGTACACACACACACAATCACAGGCAGACAGTCACATACATACTCACAGGAAGACAGTCACACAGACAGTCTCACACACACACACACAGTCACAGGCAGGCAGTCTCACACACACACACAAACACAGTACAGGCAGACAGTTATACAGACACACGCACAGTTACAGGCAGACAGTCACACTTACACACACAGGTTACAGGCAGACAGTCACGCATACACACAGTCACGCACACAGTTACAGGCAGACAGTCACACACAGTTACATGCACAGTTACAGGCAGGCAGTCACACACACACACACACACAGAGTCACAGGCAGACAGTCACACACAGTTACATGCACAGTTACAGGCAGGCAGTCTCACACACACACACAGAGTCACAGGCAGACAGTCAACACACACACACAGAGTCACAGGCGCACACACACACACACAAACACACACTCTCTTTCTCTCTTACAGACAGTATGGGCTGGAGGAGTGATCCTTTGACGCTCCTGAAATCTATTAGTTGGGGAAGCAGGGACTCCTTCTTGCTTCCCCTCGATGTGCAGCAGTAACAGCAGCGGGTGGAGGCAGTGTTTAGCTCACCCCACTGTGTGTTTGGCTCTGCCCCAATGCTGATTAGCTACGCCCCCACTTTTCTTACGTGCGGCTGGCTGGTTTTAAAGTTCCATGGTCCCTGCGTGTGTGGCTGCGCAGCTCACACATCCTAATGCCGGACTGGGACATGGCACCCCCCTTGTCAACCATGCCAAATGTCAACTCACGTCTGTATGTTATGCTATGCACTAACTAAAATAAAGAATTTAAAAAAACCAAAAAAACATCCCCCTCCCCAACAAAGGAACCACCGCAGCATATGAACAAAGGGATTTCAAAAGTTATAATAGGATTATCTTTAGGGCGAGACTGCAGACCAACCGCCTCCTGCACCTCCTCTGTTCAAAAAAAAGCTCCAGTTAAATTGGTGCTTCCACATGTCTCTCCCAACACCAGCCACACCCTCAGAACGGGGGTATATCCCAGATAACCCAGAGATCTAAGCACCAATATTCCAATTGGTAGGCAGCCAGGAAGAGCCAACCTCGGGCCAGCGGCCCTAAGGTCAAGAAAGCAGTTGGAGGCAATGCACTGAATTGGGTAAGTTGACACTTATACTTATCGGCCAGTATAACCCCCACCAGCGGGTGGGGGAGCAGGGCTGCGGCACAAAATGCCCCAAGTTTCGGTAGAACAGTTCTGTACACAGAGGGTTCGACCACCCATCAATGCATTGCAGCAGGCATCCAGCCCTTTTGCCAAGGCCGCAGTGAGGCAGGGCTGTGACAGTGATTAGGCCAGGAGCGTTGATGGCTCTCTGTACTCGATTTGCTCGGCTCTCAACTGACATCGACTGGAAGTTGGTGTGGTCCCACAATCAGTGCTAGCAAGCAGTTGGTTTTAAATGTGGTCAGTGAGCAAGAATTTAGTGAATTTCAATATGTAAGCTAATTATGCTGATCAACTCGTGCTTAATTAGGATAATATTCTAACCACTAATTGATCAAGTCACTGTACTAAATTAACACTTAAAGTTAACCATTATATGCAAGTATGAGTTCAAAATCATGAGCTAATAAGAAAACAAAACATCGTCTCTTCAAGAACTTCTTTAACTTCTAGAACTCTAATTTATCGGACCAGCTGGTTGCCAAACAACACTTTTGACACTCCATACTGGGTGAGCACCCCTCGTCTCATAGAAGATCCATCTTCCTAGGCCAATGCACACACTCCCTCCTGCATACAGACATAATTCTCTAGCATATTAACCTACTGTTATAAAAAGTGCAGCATATTCGACATGCTTACTATTATTATATGTTTAGAAATTGTGCAGTTTCTCTTGACATTATGTGCTCTAACTCTAAGCCTGTATTCATTTGTTTTGCACCAGATGTCTGACAATTTATGTATATTTCACTGCACTTCCAAAATAAAGAATGTAAAAAAACAAACAAAAAAAACATGCTTTGTCAGATAAGAAAATATTTTGGCTTTTTACAAGGCAATTCTACATTCTCAGGCACCTAGAGAAGATTATTGGAGCTGACTGACCTTGTATTCAGTAAACTAACTGCAAGTGTTCATATACATCATTAAAACAAATGTGAGAAAGTGTTCGGCTTACAGAGAAAGGAAAATTACAAAAAACAAAACACAATTCTAGCTCAAAGTAACCATTTTATACCCAAGTTAACTATTATACCCAAATGCTCATAACACAGCTGATCACTCTAAGCCAATTAAAGCGAATGTTGGAGGAGGTAGAGCAATCTGGCACAGGAGAACAGACTGTGTGGTTTAACCAGTCCTTGCACCAAAACCACTTCGCCTCAATAAAGTTATCATGGTGCCCGGAAGGTAAGAAAATTAAATTAAATTAGAACATTTGTCCTGCTTTACAGAGCACATCATATGTCTAGAATTTCAATGTATTTTGATAGTTACAGGTCACAAAATATAAGGAGCAAAATACAATTTCAATGTGCAGCAATTTTAAAAATTTAGTATGGTAGTCTAAAGTTTAATAGCCATCACAGAAAACATAACTGACACACAAAAGTGTATATCTATATAAAGTACACATTACAGGCTATAAATCTAAGGGTATTTTTTATTTTTTTTATGTAGCCATTTAACTTCTAATCTATGCTAATTGTTGTAGTAATATTGTGTTCCCTTTGCCACTATCCTGTGAAGCTGCAGTACCATATAAGAGATCTGACCATTTCAGTTTTTACAGCTAGTATTTTGATAGCTGGATTTGAAAGGCATATGTCTCATTTTGGGCCATTATAGCAGCTTGCCTATTCAAATTACCGCACAAATGGCTACCAATTCTGAAA
This sequence comes from Pelobates cultripes, assembly GCA_933207985.1. Taxonomy (NCBI): domain Eukaryota; kingdom Metazoa; phylum Chordata; class Amphibia; order Anura; family Pelobatidae; genus Pelobates; species Pelobates cultripes. Next base: position 7,862 of record CAKOES020000545.1, read on the forward strand.
GTAGTCACTCCAGGGTATCTCATACGATGTATCTTGTGCCTTAAAGGAACATTATAGCGTTAGGAATACAACGTATATTTTTAACACTATAGTGACCTAGTTACAATTTTAGTGACTGCCCCCCCAACCCAGTCACCTAAAAGTGAACTCCTCGAGAGTTAAACTTACCTTGCTTCCCATGCCGTGCCTCTCTCTCTGCGGCTTGCCTCTCCTCCTTGGTTGAAATCATTGAGATTGATGATCTCAGTCAATCCAGTGCTTTCCCATAGAAAAGCACTGGAAGGCTAGTGTGCATGCGCAGCAAAACACGGCACTGTGCTGACTTAGAGATGTCTCTCTTAGACTATCTGCGTGAGAGTTTTGCTCTTTTGTTATTTTGTGGAAGCACCTCTAATAGCTGTAATATTGATTATGGTTAACCCTGCAAAGAAAACATTGCTGTCCCTGTTTTGTAAATCTACCATGTGTCACTGTGATCAAATCATCCAAAGTCTAAAATTAAGTTCAGCTAACTCTACTGAATTTATAACTGGCCCAGTGCAGTTTTTTACAAAATGGCAAATTGAAGATGGGTTTAATTAAATGACTCCATGAATGTATACCATTTGCAAATATGTGCACCATAGGGACTAGCATTGTATATTTTATTTTGAGCTTTATTAAGATGCCCCTTTTTAAAAAATCTATGGTATTCATTTTTATTTTATAATATTTACATACATGTATTTTTTTACATTTCATGTGCTGCTGTACTAAATTCCTTTTAAAGGACCACTATAGTGCCAGGAAAACATACTAGTTTTCCTGGCACTATAGTGCCCTGAGGGTGCCCCCACCCTCAGGGTCCCCCTCCCGCCCGGCTCTGGAAGGTGGAAAGGGGTTAAAACTTACCTTTTTCCAGCGCTGGGCGGGGAGCTCTCTGCCTCCGATCCTCCTCCGTTCCTCCCCGTCGGCTGAATGCGCACGCGCGGCAAGAGCTGCGCACGCATTCAGCCGGTCGCATAGGAAAGCATTATCAATGCTTTCCTATGGACACTTGCGTGCTCTCACTGTGATTTTCACAGTGAGAATCACGCAAGCGCCTCTAGCGGCTGTCAATGAGACAGCAACTAGAGGCTTTGGGGGAAGGCTTAACCCATTCATAAACATAGTAGTTTCTCTGAAACTGCTATGTTTATAAAAGAATGGGTTAATCCTAGCTGGACCTGGCACCCAGACCACTTCATTAAGCTGAAGTGGTCTGGGTAGAGTGGTCCTTTAACTGAACTCAGTAACATCTCCTGCGTACAACAAATACCTTTGCAAAGTATCAATCCTAATCCAACCAAACCCTAATCCCAAACCTAATCCTATGTATAAATTTAGTCATAGACCTAATGCTAATCTTAAAGGACCACTATAGGCACCCAAACCACTTCAGCTTAATGAAGTGGTCTGGGTGCCTGGTCCAGCTAGTGTTAACCCTTTTTTCTATAAACATAGCAGTTTCAGAGAAACTGCTATGTTTTTATAATAGGGTTAATCCAGCCTCTAGTGGCTGTCTCGTTGACAGCTGCTAGAGGCGCTTCCGCGCTTCTCACTGTGATTTTCACAGTGAGAAGACGCCAGCGTCCATAGGAAAGCATTGAGAATGCTTTCCTATGAGACAGGCTGAATGCGCGTGCGGCTCTTTGGTGCACATGCACATTCAGCCGAGGAGGAGGAGAGTCCCCCGCCCGGTGCTGGAGAAAGAGGTAAGTTTAACCCATTCCTCTCCATCCAGCCCAGCGGAAGGGGGGCCCTGAGGGTGGGGCACCCTCAGGGCACTATAGTGCCAGGAAAACGAGTATGTTTTCCTGGCACTATCGTGGTCCTTTAATTTTAATCTTTACTCTAGCAATATTGTTACACAGATTCCCTCTGTTGATATAAGCAGAGAAAATACTTTGCTGATTTCATTATAGGGATTCCCTTGCTGGTCCTAAACCTAGTCCAAGCATAATTCTTAACGTTTCCCTCTGCTAACATGAGTGCTCATACTATTAAAAAGATAAAACAGTGACCTGTGACCACCATCTACTGGCTGATTTGTGGTTAACCCTGCAAAGAAAACATTGCTGTCCCTGTTTTGTAAATCTACCATGTGTCACTGTGATCAAATCATCCAAAGTCTAAAAAAATTTTCAGCTAACTCTACTGAATTTATAACTGGCCCAGTGCAGTTTTTTACAAAATGGCAAATTGAAGATGGGTTTAATTAAATGACTCCATAAATGTATACCATTTGCAAATGTGTGCACCATAGAGACTTGCATTATAGATTTTATTTTGAGCTTTATTGAGATGCCCCTTTTTAAAAAAATCTATGGTATTCATTTTTATTTTATAATATTTACATACATGTATTTTTTAAATTTCATGTGCTGCTGTACTAAATTCCTTTAACTGAACTCAGTAACATTTCCTGCGTACAACAAATACCAGGTCAGCAACTGTAAAGACCCATATTTTATTCCCCCTGGTTCGGCACTTTCCATTCATGCGCAAAGAACCGAACGCTAGCTCCCTGGCGGCCGTTCGCATGGACCAAAACCGTGAATAGACTTCAGGGGGACGTAGCCGCGAATGCCCTAGAACTAATTTCAGCATGAAGAGTGCGCGGCTCCCGATCAGTCCCCAACGGTACTTAGCCGCGATTCTATGGAACTATTTTCAGTATGAAGACTTCGTGGTTCCCGGTCGGTCCCCAGTGGCACTTAGCCGTGATTCTCTGGAACTGTTTTGGGCATGGGTTCATGCATGCGGTTGGTCAAAATAATGACTTCCAGGAAATTCTTGAACCCATGAACTGATCTGGGTGATTTTTGGATATGTTGGTCACCCAGATCAGGGCTACAGGGGATATAACCTTTGTGGGGATTTTGTGTGTTTTAAGGTATTTTGGGGGTTTTGTAAAAATTTATGTTTTCTGTGCCTGGAAATAATTGGAGTTAAAAACAGTGCTGACTCAATTATCTCCCAGGCATAGGGGAGGGATTGACCTGTTTTGTATGGGAGTGTCCTGGACCTGAGAGCCAATTTAATTGTGTGTATATTTTTACTGTAGTCTACTTTCAGGTCCAGGGAGGAGTGCTCCTTGCATGGGGACCTGCATATAAGGCCAGTTGTGGCTTCCATTTAACAGGTTTAGTTTTACCCTTCATGAAGTCTAGGCTCATGTTTGGGGGATTCGAGAGCTATATTCACTCTGAGGATTGCTATATTCACTATACTCCCTTGAATCACAACGATTGCTCTTCTAAGAGCAGCCTGCTTCGCTCTCTGGACTATGAGAGGTCTACCCACTGGAAGCTGGATCCTGGTCTTGGGTCCAGGATGGGTGGAGGACAGCGAGATCCCAACCAAGCTTCCGCGGTTTGTGGGGTTTACGGTGTTTATGGTGTCCGATGCGGTGCTTATGGTACTCAAGGATTACTAGAAAGCAGCGATTGACGGAGGTACCCAGTCGGGGTGCCAGACGGTCCATCACAGATACTATATTGCTAGGAATCTAAAGCTGTATTCCTGGCAATATAGCTCCCAGTTTCTCTAAAACTGCAATAATTACAATTGCGGGGTTAAGGGGACAGGGACATTGCACCCAGGTTTTTTTTAATAAGTGATCTAGGTGCCTATAGTTTCCCTTTAGACTCCTCTGCTGATCACACTACGATCAGATTTCGCCAGCTGTCCAGCACCTATCACAATCGTCAGGGGGGCATACAAGGAGTTCAGTATCACTGCCGCTGAGCATGATCCGCAGTGAGCCACAGTGACTATGATGGGCTGTGTGAAGCACTCACTTTCAGTGCTTCATACAGCTCATCTGTCAGCCTGGGGCTATGAAATATACATTTATATATTTATTGGTATCTGGGTCTCCTTGGTGTGAGTAGAGAGATAACTTGTTCACATCAAACTTTCAAGCCAGAGGATTTAAATTACCCGCTTAAAAGGCAGTACGCAGAGCTCACTTTAAGTGCTGCATACAGCTCATCAGTAAGTCTGAAACCACTAAATATGGCCCCAGCTGACAAAGGGAAGTCCTGGGTATCAATTGATACTTCGGTCCCTCTGGTGTGAGCAGGGATTTAACCCTGCTCACAGCAAGTTGTAGCTACTGAGGATTTAAATCTTATTTAAGGGGCTGTATGTAGCTCATTGGTCAGCATGGGGACAGAGAGGAGCCCAGGGTATCTAACCATACGTGGGTTCACCTTCTACCAACAGGGAAACAATCCATGTTGGTAAAATACAACATGATGGAATTAGAGAAAAGAGAAGGACTTCTGTGATGGTACCATGCATTCTTAAGAAGTTAAACAAACCTTGTCATGACACCTCAGTTCATATAGACATGCAGCTATGGACAAAAGGTTCAGTTCAACAAACAACCAGCAGAATTTTGAAAAATTGAAAAATATGATTTAAGTGACCATGACTGTGAAATGATTGTTGGTGTTTGATGTACTTTTATTAACTCGGAATCTGCTGGTCTCTTGTAATTTTAACACACGCCAGTTTCTAGAGTTTACAGAGTATAGTTTAAAAACATAAATCCAGTAAATCAGTTCTCTGGGTGAGAAGGTTTAGAGGAGCCATATTTATTGATGCTTACAGTAGTGTTTCTTTGAGAGTACAATATGTTGAAGTGGAGGGATTCGTTACAGCACTAGACCACTCTATGTTCCACATATGTCAACTAGGAACTGGGCTGAGGTGTCCCAAAAATAGACAGCAGAGGATTGGAAATAAAATTGACTGCACTGACAAAGCTTGATTTCTGCTGTGACCAGGAAATAAGATTACTCTAACGGCACCCCAGGTATAGAAGGGGTAACGCCGCCAAAGATGTTCCCTTCCCAAATACAAGGTCAGCTACCGAATACTCCTAAGCACCGAATAGGAAAACACACAAATAATCCCCCCCAAGTAAGAGACCAGGCTCTGTATTGAGGGTTAAGCAGGAATCTCAGCAGTTTGAGGGTTGTCTTATATGCAACTTTTCTCACAAGGTTACCACCCACGTGGTCTTGTGGAACAGCCAATCAAACACAATACAGTCAGACACTCCCAGTTAGGACACACAAACCCTCCCCTCTGCCTGTGATATAATTACTGTACACAATGGGTTAGCTTAATTATCACAGGCAGGAAAATATACAGTTTCATACAATATTCATAACTCCCATAATATACATACAATCTCCATAAAATCATACATATTCTGAATCAGCATACTCCATATACAAACATACTCAAAAATCATACAATTCCCTCCTGTGGTTTAGAAGTTAGGTGGAAGTCCTATTTGACCGACCGCAAGCATGGCTTTCCTGCTCAAAAGAGTTCCATAGATTTGGGCTGTGCGGTCAGTCTATTTTCTCCTCTATCCTGGAGATAATTGGCTTAAGTAACTGTAGTAAACTCAATTATCTCAAGGTACAGAAAATATCACCAAGTTACATCTGCAACAAAGCACATTAAAATACATAACTTCTGGAGAGCAATGGAACAGGAAATGGGGGAGGGGAAGAGGCACACCTTCCCATGGATTCAAAGGGGCAGAAAAAGTGTCCCAAAGTACAATAAGCCCAAACAGACTTTTGAAATGGCAATACTTCCCAGGGGCCATAGTCACAAGGCAAGAGGCTGGCAATTAGTCCTCTCCAGGCACAAGTGGCGAAGGGCACTTCGTCACAATTACATTTTTACATAAACTACATGGATCCATTTTAACTTATGTCAATTGCTTAGGCCGCTGCTGGTGGTGGTGTAATGGTGTGAGAAAAATTTCTTGGCACCCATTAGGCCCCTTATTACCAAATATGCATCATTTCAGTGCCTCAGACTACCTTAGTTTTCTTTTTGACCATTGCATCCCTTAATAGTCTATCCATTGTTTATCTCAAGCTTGGCCTATAAACATGACATTGAGCTTCTACACTCTGTGAGCACGTCTGCAAAGAGAAGTCTGTAGTATAGTCGATAAAGCCTCTTCTTCCTTTAATGCAGCCCACTGTTTCCCATCCCGCCTCTCTACATTGCATTTAGTGTTCTACCCTGTCCTTGTTCACCCCCCAGCCACACCTCTCTCGGACAATCCCCCTTTCTCAAGAATTGTGAGGTGGACTGGCGTTTGCATCCCTGAGAGTGCGCTTCAATGGACCACCAGGGATAACAACAGACTCTCCTGCCATAAGGTAAGCAGGAGTGCATATAGGAAAAATAAACTTCTCCCCACACTATCAACCTCCTTCACCACAACACCTGCAACACTCAGCCACCACACACAACACAAAGCCACACTTGGACTCATCTCCACACACACAATACTCAATCAGCACATATAGACACACTCATCCTACCCCCCAAATACAGTTCTCATCCACACACACACACACACACAACACTCAGCCACTATTTTTATTTATAAAGCTCCAACAAACTCTGCAGTGCTGTACAATTGGTTGACAAGTATTTGTAACAAGACTAGTTGGACGCACAGGAACAGAGGGTGTTGAGGAACTCGCTCAAATGGGTTTACGTTCTTCACATTCTCACACACATAACACAGACCTACAACATTCAGACGCTCCCATTCACAAAACATAGCCCCAATCTGGCATCCTGTCTTGGGCCCTGAGAAATCTTATCTGGCTCTGAGGGTTATTAACTAAATTGACAGGAAATCAAAGTGAGTTTCAAATGTAAGGCCAAAATAGCTAAACTGGAAAAAATATCCAGATCAGCTATCCCCAGGGCCGGCGCTACCTGTAAGGCGGACTAGGCAGCCGCCTAGGGCGCCCCTTGGGAGGGGGCGCCGCCAGGAGCGCCGGCCCCGCTCATTATGCAGCCGCCCGAGCACTCTGTAAAGAGCCTCAGGCGGCTGCAGCATTGCCCGGGCGGTGCGTCCAAGAGGGCGGACCGCACCGCCCGGGCGCAGCCTGAGGAGAGGCTGACAGGAGGGAAGCGCTCAGCGCTCTCACCTGTCAGCTCCCTCTCTGTAGCGTGGCCGAGCCCTCTATGGCATGGTCCGACCGGTACAGAGAGCAGCTGTCTCCTGTAACCGGCCGGACTAACAGGAAGTGCACACTGAGTGTTCACTTCCTGTTAGTCCGGCCGGGTACAGGAAACAACAGCTCCCTGTACCGGTCGGACTATACTGGGCTCGGCCACACTACCACACAGGTAGGGGAGGAAAGAGGGAGGAAAGGGGGAGAAGAAAAAAGAGAGGGAGGGAGGGAGGGGGAGAAGAAAAAAGAGAGGGAGGGAGGGGGAGAAGAAAGAAACAGGGAGG
>CAKOES020000546.1:0-23958 GCA_933207985.1 Pelobates cultripes
ATTTCATGTACGAACCACTGCATTTGTGCCTACACACTGACCCCTATCGGTCATCGGTGTACTACAGGTTTCTTAGACGTTTTTGCATTTCATGTACAAACCACTGTATTTTCACCAAGACACTGACCCCTACCAGTCATTTGGTGTAACTACAGGCATCTCAGACACTATTGCATTTCATGTACAAACCAACGAACCACTGCATTTGCGCCTACACACTGACCCCTACCGGTCATTCGGTGTACTACAGGCTTCTTAGACATTATTGCATTTCATGTACAAACCAACGAACCACTGCATTTTCATTTAGACACTGACCCCTACCGGTCATTCGGTGTACTACAGGCATCTCAGACAATATTGCATTTCATCTACAAACCAACGAACCACTGCATTTGCGCCTACACACTGACCCCTATCGGTCATTCAGTGTACTACAGGCTTCTTAGACGTTTTTGCATTTCATGTACAAACCAATTAACCACTGCATTTTAACCTACACACTGACCCCTACCAGTCATTCAGTGTACTACAGGCTTCTCAGATATTATTGCATTTCATGTACAAACCAACGAACCACTGCATTTTCACCTAGACACTGACCCCTATCGGTCATTCGGTGTACTATAGTCTTCTTAGAAGTTTTTGCATTTCATGTACAAACCACTGCATTTTCACTGCATTTTCACCAAGACACTGACCCCTACCAGTCATTTGGTGTAACTACAGGCATCTCAGACATAATTGCATTTCATGTACAAACCAACGAACCACTGCATTTGCGCCTACACACTGACCCCTACCGGTCATTCGGTGTACTACAGGCTTCTCAGACATTATTGCATTTCATGTACAAACCAACGAACCATGGCATTTTCGCCTACATGCTGACCCTTACCGGTCATTCAGTGTACTACAGGCTTCTCAGACTTTATTTCACTTCATAAGCAAACAAACTAACTACAGCATTTTACTTTTATACTGACTCCTATCTGTCAAACGGTATACTACAGGCTTTTCAGACATATGGTTATTCCCCTCATAACATTCCCACTATAATTATAATTACACAATAACACTCATTCCTGCATACCTGCCTTCATAGGCATTTATTTACATTTACTGACAATACGCATACATTTACCCAAGAATGCACATACTATTTAAAGCACTATGCAGTTTTCCAGAGTCTAATACGGAATATTTGCACGCTTAAAATATAAGTCCTTCCAATTATGTATTTTCACTTATTAGGTTATTCAGCTGCCAGTCACGGTTTACTACACTCATGTTTCGGGGTAAAGTTGTGTTCCATATCACACATGATATAACACTCCCGACAAGTTAATTTCCTTCAAACAGGGGCATTACAAGCATACAATAAACATTGGGACAGAGCACTATGCTCTATTAAACTTGCATAACACACATATGGATATACGCTTTTAAATGTCTATATTCGATTTTCATACATTGTTTTACCCGTCTGGGATACAGGTATTAATAACCTTTACGACCAGTAAGGGTATCTAATCATACTACCAGGTACATACACCTGCTCATGTGGTATATACATACATTTTCTGTTTCCCCTGGGTATATCCTTAGCGTACTGGCAATTAGGGACTATAGGTTTCCAATAGATATTTTCCTTTCTTGGCATCTATGCCTGTCGTATAGTGGTCCCGCGAGGCCAACACCCCGCCTCAACGCTCGGAGGCAAACACCCATCGGGCCACTCGTGAGCTAGCCGCCTCGCATGGTATATAGAGAGGGCCTCACCTGTCACTCCCTTCCCCTTTTTTCTGGTTACAGTCACCGAGAGGCCAACATCCTGCCACTACGTTTGGTGGCCACAAAAATCCCCTCGCGCCATTGCATAGATAGAGCCTCTCAAGCCACTTGGCAGCTAGCAGGGCCTCACCTGTCACCAAACAAAGGATTAATTGTTTCGCCTTGCGGCTTTAGCTAGCAAGCCAGTACTAGCACACTGTGGGTTCATATAATAATGGCTATCTTCATGATTTTTAGTATGTATCAAGCACGTGGTAAGGATTTCTCTCTACCTAACACTCCAGCTAGAGTCAACACACTTTCACTTGGAGATGTTGCTAGTCCCACAGGACAATTTTGCCCCAACACAGCGGACGATAACGTTTCAGGCTCCAGGCTCTAGCACCTCTGGTAGGACTGTTGCAGATATGTTCCCAATATGTCAGGGCACATGCAAAAACCATGTGTCCCAATAAATGTACCCTGAACCTTACTTCTCGCTTGTAAACATTATGCATTTCCAGTACTTTCTAACTTATCACCCTTCCAGACATTTAGTTTATTTCCTAATCTCCGATTTTAAAGGCCTTCTGTTCAGGTATTGCCATATACTTTTGGGGGAATCTAGAATGCCCTAACTTGCAGTCATCACAGCAGCATCCAACAGCTGGCATTACACTCATGGCCCAAGAAATGGCAGAAAGATTTCTACCTGGGCCTCTCCGATCTACACCATTTACAGTGTGGCGCAATCCCATTGGGATTGTCACGGGGAATCTTCCCTCACACTGTAACTGATCATACAAAATAGATAACAGTGACCCAATACAAGCTATGTGCAAGTATGTAAGTAACTCTAACACCCTGGTGAGGTCCCCTTAACCTTCACCCACAAAGTAATACAAACACAAAAAAGTATAAGGTGGAGTATCTTACATACGCTTTTCAAATAGTCCTATGATATGTCCTAAAAGGAAGTAAAACAACAAATAATAGTGCAATATTGCCTATACAAGAAGTAGCAGAAATTGAATAAAGTTCCAGCAAATGCAAACTCACAAAGGTGGAGCCACTATGAATTGGGCTCAGATAATTCGCCTTGTGGGATGTGAAGAGTCCCACTCCCTTCTCTGTATCCTGAGATCTTTGTTAAAGATAATCACAAATTCGCAGAAGGAATGTGATAAAATAATACAGAATTTATTTAAAAGTAATAAAACAATATAGAAGACCTTACAGTCTCTGTAGGGTAGTCTTGATAGCAAAACGCGTTTCGCCCCTTCAAGGGGCTTCCTCAGTTGCTGTGAATGTTCCTTAGTTTCTCTTCGTAATAAAAAGTCAATTCTTGCCGCCTTTTTCGTCGTTTCTTCTTTTCCGGCTCGCCGAACTTCCGGTTTCCGGTCTTTGCGTTCCACCTTTGGAACGCACCGCCGACGTTTAGGAATTTCCTGTAGAGCGTCGGTCTCACTTTTCTTCCGGTTCCTGCGTTCCACCGTTGGAACGCATTTTAGTTATCTCCCAAAGTCTTTTGTTTAGAACACTTTACTCATTATACATTTTAAATTCCTTTGTCCTTTTTATGTCAAACTCCCTCCTCCTCTCTTTGTTCTTTGGTTGAGATTTAATGAGAATAAAAAATTTATATATAAAAACATATAATAATATAACATATAACAATCTATATATATGAAATAAGTAGTATGATCAAATCCAGTAAAGGGTGTTGTATATTATAACTGCCACAGGGGGAAAGAAGCAGGAGGGCTGGCACAGATTTTATTTTAAGTTAATAATTCTCGCACAACACGGTTAAACTTTATCTCACAGGCATTCAACACTATACGTATTTCTCCATCCCAAACAACAAGGCTTCCTATCCTCCTACCCCATACATACCTTACTTAGAGACATGGCCAAGCGGACGTTCCCGCTAAAACTAAATACTGGCCATAGACATACAATGTTCAAACCATGACAGAACCACTCGACCATGCACTTCCGAGCCACGCACCAATGCAGTTATCAAAACTGCTACCTATCTAGCCTTTAACGGCTTTCTCAGGCCAAAACAATAACTCACTATCAGCGGCCAACATCATAAACAAGAGTGCCTGTTGACCGACCGTCCGGTCCCTTCCTAAAACTAAGATGAGTCAGAGGGGCGAGCCAGTGCATATAACCTACTACCTTACAAGCAATGCTGGGTGCCCGGTTAAGGTACTGATTACGTTCTTGGGCACGCCACCATACGCACCACTGAACCATTACTGTCGCTGTACGATACTGTCCTTACCACAGGTAAGTTCATGCACTATGTCCACCTACTCATTCATCGTGCTCGAACTAAACCCTAGCGACTACTCAGGGCACTCCTTTTGGATAGGAGCAGCTTACAGAGCCCATAGCCAAGACATCCCCGCACACGTTAAGACACGGGGCCGCTGGGAATCATAGGCTTATGCGATGTACATACCACAGCCCATTCAGGAATTAGGACTCTTTCATTAAAATGTCTAACTGATGGTTAACAAATGCACTATGATCCTGTATAATGTTTTGCATTAATATGTCTCTTTTTGCCCACTTTTTACCGGCTTACAGCATACGTCGGTTTCGGCACACCTCAACCGATTATTCCTAAAGCTACATCTCTACAACCCATCTTAGTCTATATCATATGAGAATGCCCCGAACACAAATTGGAAGGCATGGCCTGAAGTTGTGGGAGGGGCTATAGACCTATAAAAGGGACTCCCCCCTCTCCCTACTTACCTTTGTTGGTCAGACGAATAGCCCCACCCTCCACTCCCATTGTTCATATTTCCTCTATGTAAGCCCACTTTTTACCGGCTTACAGCATACGTCGGTTTCGGCACACCTCAACCGATTATTCCTAAAGCTACATCTCTACAACCCATCTTAGTCTATATCATATGAGAATGCCCCGAACACAAAAATATATTGTGATAAAGTGAAGGCAGATAGGCCTATAACATTTAACCCCAGGGGGAGTATGTGTAGTATGTGTTGTAGGCAACACAATCCACCGTTTAGTTATGGGTCCCTGGGGTGGAGCATTTGGAGAGCAGGGTGGGCCAATGCTCCACTCCTCAGTTTATACACAACTGGGGGAAATAATGTCCAGGCCAGAGTTTTTTGGAGCTGTCTCCAACCCACTGCTCAGCTGCAGATAATCAGCTGTAGCAGTGGGAATAAACCCCTCCCTGCTAGCCAGGTGAAGAGGGATTGCTGGCTTCCTCCCTGGAAGCAGGTAGGAGTGAGGCGGTTCTCTCCAGTAAGAGAGTCAAGGAGACTGAGCACTGGGAGTGAAAAAAGGAAGCAGTCAAGGCTGGCTTGGAGCACTGGGAGTGCAAAAGGAAAGCAGTCAAGGCTGGCTTGGAGCACTGGGAGTGCAAAAGGAAAGCAGTCAAGGCTGGCTTGGAGCACTGGGTGTGTAGAAAAGGAAGCAGCAGGCTGTCAAAAACACTGTAGTGCTGAGAGCTGAAAAAGACGCAAGGTTGGTGAAACCACTTCTTGTTTTGTTATAGATTAAACCCTTGAGAGAGAGGGAACTTGATGTCAGTTAGTGCTCAGACCGAGCTAGGTTTTTGTTTATAGGATTTTGTTACATTTTTGTTTTCATTTGCTGCTGTAGCTGTGGTGGAGTTTGACAATAAAACTGCCTGGATTATATGCAAACCAAAGGACTGTGCCTGTTGTTTACCCTAGAGGACCGTGCTACCTGCAGACAAGGATCACAATATATATATATATTGTTATATATATTGTGAAGCATGTCGGGGGTAAGATACCAGCAGTAACATAATATTCGATGGGTTTTAATCTGGTTATTACACCATGTTATTCATCTTAGTCCAAATAGTAACACATTCCACTTGCTATGTGAACAAGACATTGCACAACCCCATTTCTACACAAAGACAGTGTTTTTGGTTTAACAGGGGAAAACCAACACCTTTTGAATACCTTAAGAGCCCAATGAGAAGAGGACTGTAGGTTGTGGCAAGATAAATTAATGTGTTTTTTCATAGAATTGGAAGTACAAAATAATAAAATGATAAAGAATGGTTTAGGATTTGTGGGGTGTGGAAAAGGATATCAATAAGATGCCCCTGATGACTTGGTTGACGGTGTGAACACATGCCTCAAGGTACTCTTGTAGTGAGAGATGTGGACAACCAGACGGCAGGACACTCAGAGAGGCTAGAGGAGCAAACAATCAAGAAGAACTATACTAAAGTTAGAAAGAGTCCCATATCGTCCCATAAGTTGTTGCAGAGAAAGATGTGTTCCATTTCTGCCAATTGCATTTCGTCTCCACAGATAATGTATTACATTTCTGCTTTTCCATATTTGAATGGTTATCAGAGAAGCATGCAAGGTGACAATTTGAGCTAGGACAGCCGCTCTATGGTTTAGTAGTATTTGGGGTAAATGGTTTTTATGTAATTCAGATCTTGAGAGCATGGTATTTCTGGTAGGATCGGGAATAGTGTATGTATGCTCAATTATTAAAAATATAAGCCTTTAGTTGGGGATTATCTAGAGGCTTTTATTATTTAATACAATGATTTTCTCCAATTATATATAATAATTAATTATTTATGTAGAGAGCACTGGTCGAGTCTTGAAAAAAAAGTGAAATTAGCCGGATCACTCTTTTGGTTTCCATGGTAATTGCTTAACTTTGAGAACTTTTCTCAGCATTGCTTTTCATGTATGTAACCTCCAATATACTTTAAAGTACTTTGTGTAATGGATCACATGCTGTGTTGATGTCTCCAATGGGTTGTCATATTTTTAGTGCTTGAGTCAAGTTACTGCAGATTGAATATTGCAGAAGTGTTGAAACGTAAGAATTATACATTGGAACATTGAGCTGTTCAGAGATATTAAACACTGCCTATGGCATAATTTATGAGATTTTCGTTAGAATGTTTTTTCTTCTAGTTATGATTTTTCCCAGCTATTTTCAATCTCTCATGTATTTTCTTAATTTCATTACATTGCCTTTCTCTTTAACTTAAATAGAGCTCATTATGGCCTTGATTTAAAATTTTTGGATACACTTTTCAAATGATTTTATATTTTTGGATAAACTTAAAAAAAAAAAAAAAAGAATGTTTACAAAATATTAAAATATTGAAAAAGATTTCCTATATAACAAAACATATTAATACATAAAAACATTTCAAAATGTGAAAACATGAAATCATTTTTAAAGTTTATCCAAAAATATTAAATCATTTGAAAAGTTTATTCAAAAATATTAAATTATATATTATATTTCTACAATTCTCTCAAGAGGCCTCAATGGTCCTTTTCGATTACAACTCACACTTTGCTTTAAAACCTTGTGTTTAAATCAATGGTCTATTGAAATATGGCACTTGCAAAAATACAAAATGTGCTTATTTACATATCTAGCAGTAAACTCTGGGAGAATTGTGGAAACATGATGTTTTGGAATTCCTGTGTATAACACAGATGTTTTGCTATGTCTGACTTGAGATATGTGATGTACAACACTAAATGTAATTTTGGAATAGCGTCAATCGGTGGACAATGTTTTTGTTTTGTATATTTATCTGCACATTTGTATACATTTTTCCTTTGAGTAATTGTGTTTATTTGCAACAATTAATTGCACATCTTTATTAAAGTGTGTGTTAATGACTATGTGAAATATACGTCCATTTACATCTGTTTTCACTTCTGTGCTCATTACTAACATGCCCCTTCTTGCATTTTCTACGCTACAAGGAATAAATAGGACACAAAAAAAAAAATATAAAAAATAAAAGATTCTATACACGATAATTATCTTATTATTGTAAGTACTCTTCTACTGCTCTGTTAAATATGACTATTATCACTCATTTATACAACAAAGGAATTACTGGCTCCAGAATTATAATTGAAAGAAAAAAAAAACAAAACTCTCAGGCATGCATGTAATTTAGCATTTGTGTAACTCTGTTCTTCATTGTTTTTAGCAAATAATACACAGTTTGTTATTATGCGCTTTTAATTTTCTGTGCAGTAGAAAGTGTGGTCATTTAATATGTTCCATTTTTTAATTAAACATTATTATAAAAAATAATTATAATTGTACAATAGAAAATATTTGAAAGACAGTGTATTCATTCACTTTTATAATATACAAGATAATTGAGTGAGTATTCTCGCTACCTTTATCAGACGTGGAGTTATGGTATATATAGTAGTGCCTTCAGACCTGGGGATACCTAGGTCCTAGATTATATAGGAACCATTCCTTGGTCCTCTTGTGGGTGGATTTGGAGGTTAAAGGACTTTTTAACATCTTATTGCCCTGTATACCAAGACCAGGAAGAGGAAGAAAAGGTAGGGTTGTTTACAAACTCCGACCAGACTGTTTGATTATCCTCCACCACACTGTTCATTAGATAGAATAAGACAAATCCAAATTGTCAAGTGCCACTCATTCAAGTATCTTTTGGCAATCTCCATTTTTTTTTTTAAAAGAGGCCCATTTTACTAGGGCTTCCCAGTTATGAATGAATGATTGAATGTATTATATGGCATGTTATGAAGGCTCCCGCCAACTTTAGTTATCTCAAAAGCCGATTTGGATATACACGAGGGAAAGCTATTTATTGTAAAATCTGTGCTGTGTTTTTTTTTTTTTTCTTACTGTTTACAAAATATATTTAATAAAGAATATAAAAAAAGATACTATTGGTAACCAGTAGGTGTTTTCAATGAATTCAGATATCATAATATACAGAGATCTGCCAAAAACTTTCCACAAATTCTCACCCATGTAAAGGATATAATTAAGTAGCAATTAAAGCCTCCACCTAGATCTTACCTTATGCAATAGTTGATAATATGTGAAATATAGCAGAACATCAAAATTACCTTTTCATGGCACGGCAGAGTCTGCAGTGAGACATACCCTCTGTATTGCCCATATAACTTTTAGTCTAGTACAACTGTAGTAAAGCAGCTCTTAACGTGGCACTGTCATGCCAAACTTACCTTTCCCCAATTGATTCTTATTCTCTCCCTCTCTCAGGATCTGTTCTCCATTTCTTCCTATCTGATCTAGTTTTATTTAAAACACAAGACAAAGTAAAGACTTGGTCTTATGTATTTTTCCTAAGCCTGACCCGCTCTGACCCACTTCCTGTGGGTCAAATACATTTTCCCACAATACTCACCCTTTCCTCCTTGATCTCGCAGCAGCTTATTAGATAGCTCCCTAATTCCCACGGTATCAGGAAACTATCTACCAAAAGGCTGAAAGACCAAGATTGGTCTTTCAGCCAACTTTACTAATACTAAGTAAAAATTCCTTTGTATTAGTAAATAACGGAGACTGCCCCTATTGCAATGGGTGGGGCGACAGAGGGGTGGGGCTAAATGTAAAAATACCTCCCAGGTGACCAAGGGTCCCCAAAAGCCTAGTCACCCTCCCCAACCCACCCACCCCCAAAAAATTAAATCCCTACCTACACCCTAAAAATAGTGAGGGGGGAAGACAATAGCAGACCTATTCTCCACACACTTGAAGACAAAATCTAAAGGGAATTCATGCATTCCATGCTACTTAAGAAGCGCTAAGTACACATTTCTAGCATTGGAGTGCATCAAGTGTAGCAAAGCTTTCAACATCCTTGGTTAATGTATCATTTACTACACCACCATTTACTAACTATAAGATCCACGAAAAGCATCCAGAAATGACCTTTGCAATTTCTGCTCTTCTTTCAATCTGTAGATTTCTAAAATTTGAACGTTAGCCATTCGCTGAGCTGGTCTACAGTCCACGGATCTCACGGTGACTGTGTATAGCATGAACCGTGTCTAAACAAATACACAGAAAAAAAAATTCAAGACGCTAAAAAAATGATCTATCTTCACCCAGCGAGGGCACTATGCAGACTGAGCTCCGCAGGACGGGGAAAGGCTTATAAAGCCTTCCCATGCCCTGCAATTTCACTCAGAGCGCTCTGATTGGTTGGTTTAAGGTTGATTGGTTGATAAGGCTCACTATTTACCTATCAGAGCACTCCTATTGGCTCACTGTTTAGTAGAGTATTTAGTATTTCAATCTCCCTTATGCTAATTTACAAACATACTTACACAACAACGGCAGACATAATCAATAAGTGGCTATATCCGAGAGGGAGGACATTTGGGGCTTAGGAAGTGGCAGGGTGTGCTGCTCCCTGCCACTTCTATTTTTACATATTACAAGGAGGGAGCTGCGAGCCGGTAGCTCCCTCCTTGTAAGAAAAAGAACGAACGAACATGCGAACACCGATATTCAGTGTTTGTTTCTCTGAAATTTCTATTCATTCCTACGTCTTTCTGGCGAATGAATAGACAAAATTCCTGTCCAAGTTTCAGACAATAGCGAATGCCCAAGTGTTTAACTGGGCATATGTGGGAATTTCACAGCGCTATCTAGTGTGGGCAGCTGGCGTGTCCCACATGGGCTTCAACTGCTTACATAAAGATGGTGGCACCTGGGACCTAGGTCCGGGCACGAAATAAAGAGAAAGAAAATAGGTAATATGGGGGTTTAGGGGCATTTGGGGGCTTAAAAAATATGGATGCGGCCATGACAGTGCCGCTTTAAAGGGAAAATTGTCGTGGAACATGTAGTGGCGATTTTCTACAAAATAAACAAAAGATAAAATAACTTAATAAGATAAGGTAAGAAAGACAGACAGACAAATTAGAGGAAGTTTAATTCACAATCAATTTCCCACTCAAGTACTTCCCAAGTTCTTTCCCCGTCCAGACAATGCTAAAAATTCTGTCTCAGTCCATTTACGTCACCAAACTCTCTCTCCTAATGAGAGACAGAAAATAATGTGCTCCCTAGAATGGAGTGGCTACATTTCTCATGTGTGAGGGAACTATAGCGTTAAATTCTCATTAATTCTATATGGAGTAAAAGGGTTGAATACACCCGGGGGCATCAAAAAAACTGGCTCTGTTTGCGGACGATATCTTGCTTTTTGTTAAAGAACTAGAGCTCTCTCTACCTTCCCTTCTCAAATTATTGATAGAGTATGGGCAGGTTTCGTGTTACAAAAATAATATAATTAAAACACAGGCACTCACTATCAATTTACAACAAACTCAAATAGATAGACTGAAATTACAATATAGATTCAATTGGCGCAGCTCTTCTTTACAATATTTGAGTGTGAAACTCACTAAATCAACTCAAACCTTAACTAAGGAAAATCATTATCCCATGCTCAAAAAAATTAAACTCACAATTGCGAAATGGGAGGGTCTGGAGACTTCATGGCTAGGCCGTATCAGCCTTGTTAAAATGATATTACCACATGTATTATATCTCTTTAGAACCTTAACTATAGCACTTCCGAATAAATTACTTAAACAATTTCAAGGAACTGTTAATGCACATATTTGGAAGAGGAAGCCCCCTAGAGTGGCACGGGGAAGTTCAGGGCTCCCTTATGTTAAAGGTGGATTGGGGTTACCAGATATAAAAACCTATTACAGGGCATGTTTTCTAGCACAGGGAATCAGGTTATTGAGACTTTGGAAAGTTACCCAACATCCACTTTGGCTACCATTAGAAAATACAGGTCATTTACAGGTCAAGTAAAAAAATACTTCATTTATGGGCATGTTCGGTTCCCCGGACTCCCATAAAATTCATGTTACAAAGCACAAAGTGTTTGTTAAGGGCTTGAAAAGACTGGAGTTCACATGTGATAAATCCGATCCAGTTGTTTAAAGCTGCACCAATTACATTAGCAGCCCTTTCCCCAGGCCTTCAGGTGAGGAGATGGCAGGACAAGGGTGCGAGACAAGTTTGTGATTTCATGAATGGGACACAAATTAAGCTATTTCCTGACCTTCAAAAGGAGTTAGAGTTCGAACCTAGAGATATGTATTTATATTTAAGGATTACGAATATTGTGCAAGCACATATTTCGGATAAACTACCTTTTAATGTAAATAATTTACTTACGCCTAGATATATTCCGTCACAATCATTTGTTAAACCGCTCTCCTTGAGTTATAATGCGTTGACGGAAAGTGCAGCTCCTGAAAAATTTACATATATGATACAATGGGAGAATGAAATTGGGAAAGAATACCTCAGATCAGATTGGCAGTTAGCCATGGCTAGTACTAAGCAAGCTTCACGAAGCCTCTCATTATGGCAGGCCTACTGCAAGATAACAATGCGGTGGTACCTGGTACCTCAAAGACTAGCACGAATGTATGCTGGCACAACCGGGTTATGTTGGAGGTGCGAAACAGTAGCAAGAACTATGATGCATGTGTTCTGGGACTGCCCTCAATTAGGAGAATTTTGGAAACTAAACCAGAGCATGATTTTCCATAAAACAAGGCTCTCTATTCCCTTGCATGTAGAAAAATATTTACTCCATATTATTTCCGGAATTAATGTACACCCCCATAGAAAGGTGATCTTAAATATTCTTACGGTAGCAAAAATAGTTCTAGCCAGTAAAATAGTTCTAGCCAGTAATTAAAATATTCTTACGGTAGCAAAAATAGTTCTAGCCAGTAATTGGAAGAGCAAAGAAATACCATCAGTAGAGAAAATACACACTAAGATGAACATGATCAGTGCATATGAGAAGATGGCTAGCGAAGTCAATGGATGTATAGATAAATAAAAAAAGAATGGCATAGCTGGATAATCAACCATATGGCATCGACTGAAGCCTAGCCTTTGGGTGATCCCCCCATTTACCTACCCGTTGACATGTGTCACACGTGCTACAATAAACCCGCACATCATGCCCAATACGCAGAATCTCCCGCCGGTATTTTGCAGGTACCACTAGCTGTCGATTCTGCGGAGGGGTACTCGGTTTCTGGGATGGTTTTGGGATCCTTGTACTGCCTATCCCCCACCCACTCGTAATGCTCCCCATCGACCCCTTCTCACCCAGAATCGGCCCTGGCCCTGTACTTCGCTAACGTCGGGAGTTCCCTAGTTTCCTTCCCGTACATCTCTGGGGTATCCCAGCCTAAAGGGGCCTGGTCTAAGGTACAAGTCGGGGTAGAGAGTCTTACCTGGGTCTTAGCAGCAAGTGGGCCGGTCTCGGCGGCACGGGTCTGGGCACGGGTCGTGACAGCATCCACTTCAGCGGGACCCATGGGAGCAAAGGCTGAAACAAGGGGCGCCAAGTCATTGCCAAGGAGGACATCTGCTGGTAAGTCCAAGTGGCAAATAATACCAATAAGCAGTCTCTAGTCACCGGTAATAAAATCCCCCCAATAACGAGACCAAGCTCCGCTTTGAGGGTAAAACACGAACTGAGTTTACTGTGGGCTACCTGCCCGTATTTATGCAGGTCTCCCACTTGGTGGACACTCCCCTAGGGGACCAAATGGGAGACTGGAATAACAGAAGGACATGGGGACATTTCAGACATACATCCCCACAATATTCCCAGCATGCAACATAGTTTCCTCCCCTCTGCTCGGGAGATAATTGAGAAGTAATTCAATTATCTCCCAGAGCAGAGGCAAATCGCCATTTTAAATACAAGTTACAAAACACATTAAAATACATAACTTTATAACTGTTGAACGTATTGCATTCGTATAACACATCCCCAGATAGCCTGGATCTGAGTGCATATTATTGGCGAATAATGCTCAGATCCCACACACATAGTTCAATCGCCATGGAGTCAAAGTCTATTACAGTTCTTCGGTATGCGATTGACTCCATGGGAAGGCAATCTGGGGTAAGTCCATTCGTGCCTTTAAATCTCTGGAACGGCTGGTATTCGTATACTTTTGTCGATTGAGAAGGGGAGGTCGACGGCTTCAGCGGTGTTTGGTTGAAAAAGTGTCCGTTTTTAGTTCCATGTGATAACCGTCGAACACCGCTGGGCTTTCGCATAGTTAAAATGGCCGCCGCCTCGTGGTCGACATACGAACGACGACCACCCTGTATTCGGTTTTAATTGAGAAGTGTCTGTGGTTAATCGCAATGTTCTAATTGGGATCAATAGGTTAACCAGCAGCACACTTCTCTTCTGGGTGGCCGTCTGTTCGGTAGTTCCGTTCGACAAAAAAAATACATTCCCTTAAACAAGGCATACGAATGGGGAAATTCATGCAAACGGCAAAACAGACGAACACAGGAATTCTAGTCCATACAGATGGGTCTGTCACATAGGGGTTCAATACAAGTATACAAGGAATGATGGTCTGACAAATGTGAAAGATGAGGTTAGATTACTGACAAGTAAGATCAAGACCCTCTATGGAATATAATTAATAGGATTACGAAGGGTAAAGGCCTTAGCTGAATTAGCTGAATTGGGATTAATGTAAAGTAGGGACATAGGGCCTAGAAATTAGAAATCGATAAATGACGAATAAATAGGTAAATAAGTAAGCAGAGAACAAACCAGGGTTTCCCCCCTCCCCTTTCCCCGTTTTCTTTTTTCTGTACCCTTTACCCTATCTTTAGTTTGAAAATAAATAAATAATGCAACAAAGCAATACAGTAGTACTCCACAAACGTAAGCTACAACGCTCATTTTAGTCAAATATGTTTAGTAAGTTATGAGATTTGTATGTTGAAATAAGGCTATATAGGAGTATATTATTGGACAATATGTAAAAATGGGATGTACTGCTTGTTTTTTTCTTTTCTGCATTAATAAAAAATAGAAATGTAAAAAAAAAAAAAAATTCTATATGGAGTTTCCTTGCCAATATCAACGGGCGTATTGGGTAAATAAACAATAGACACAACAGTAAACGCTCCATAGTAACCTTGTAGCACAACAAAGAATTTTGGAATGTTTGCTTTATGTGTTCCTAAAAATCTGTATAAATAAATCAAAATAGGCTTGATAGATACTTTATGATTTGCCATAATGGTTTCTGAATGGTACCACAGCTTGTGGATAAAAATAAGATGACTAAAAAAGAAAACGGTCAGTACTACCTAAGGACACACTATTATTTTTATTCATTCTGATTTATCGGTTTAGGATTTCATATAAGCTATCTAGAAATATTTTTGAAATAAGGCATAAAAATCTAGAAGTGCTGTCAACCCGCACTTACAGGTTATCTTATACTACCATGTATAATTTAGGAATAAAAAAAAGTCTAACACAATCTCATTAGAATGCCTTGATGGAGAGAAAAGTAAATAGAGAATGCATGCCTTAGGGCCTTACAGATGCCGATTTCTCAGTGCTGTTACATAACAAAATAAATTATCTGCATAAGCATCAAATTTTCATTAGGAATAAAAGGACATAGAAATTATGGCACTAGTGGCACTAGTGGCACTAGTAAGAAAAAAAAAAAAAACTAATGTGGGTGAGTGAAGGTCCAATCTGCCCATTTTCCAGAAATGCATAACTGCTGATCATTTACAGGTATTTTGTTTTTAAACCATATAGTGATATATAATAGATCAACTCTATGAAAAGAACATTTCAAGTGTTCAGAAACAGAAGTAAAACTACCAGTGAGTTTAATACAAAATGTACATACACAAAGCAAATACATTATGATATAAGAGATCGCAATGAGATAATAATGATTACAACTCTATTACTAAAACAATTTTAAAATAATCAATTGATGTTAGCAACTATAAACATAGAAACTTCTCCAAGTTTTAGTAACATAAAATGCCAGTAAGTGTAAGCACTTAGTGAATATGGACTTAATATCAAAGCTAACAGGGTTGCCAGTGCCACAATAACATATAATATCAAAAACAGATGTAATTAGAGATAGAGTATTGATAAATACTGCTAAAAACAGCACTGACTTTCTGACAAAATGTATATAAGTACAAAGCCTCCAGTTGGGAGTATGAACATTGTAACTGACTGACACAGCAGACATGCCCAATGTGTGGCTCTGGGTGGTGTCTCAACAATGGGACTGGCATAATTGATTTATATTGGTGGTCCCAGTGCAACAATAATGAAACCCCTTCTTTCGATATATAGAACTTCAGTAACAATGATTGGAGTCAAAGAATGATGAAATGGGATCATGGGTAAGATGATTTTGTAAAAGGCCCAATTTATGTTTTTTGATGAAAGCCCTCCCCAACAGGCAATCAAACATAAATCTTAATTTTTAAGAATTGCCTAAATTCAAATCTCGAGCGCTGTTACATGAGTCTTTATTTCGTACATTCCTCTCCAAACTCTGCTGAGGGTTGACAGTCACGGCAGAATGAAAATGGAAATTTGTATCAGTTCAGCAACTACAATGAATAAAGCAAAATCATTTACTTCTCTGAAATTAATATATGTATTCTAGTAGTAAGGCCTGAAGTTGTTGGAGGGGTTAACTTGCCTTTAAAATGCCTGTGGCTCATGCCTTGACACCCTGCTCTCCTCACCCTTTTAACTCTATCACGTTATTCTCTGGCTGTCAGTTCAAGAACACTTTAACCAACTTTGCTTAAGGACAAGCACAGCCTTAATATCTAACTATATATATCAAAATAAAAAGGTATTACAAGATACTAATTTCATTTTGTGTATGTATACACACTTCATAAGCCTGCTACAACGTCAATGTACCCCATTCTTGGCAGGTCCAACTCTAGCAACCTTATACCTGCTCTTATGAGATGAATCCATTTACTTCATAAACGCATCCTGCTGGGACTCTTTGCAGGTCAAGGTTAAACAGGGCACTGGAATGGGGTACATTGACATTGTGGCAGGCTTGTGCAATGTATGATCATAAAATGTAACTAAACCCCATTATTTTTTGCCTAGGTGAGGTGCTTTTAAATTAAACTATTACAATCTGTGAGTCTTGAAATTGCTGTTTAGTTAATGAGCGAATACACTGGATTTTGTATGTTATTTTTATATATAAACAAATGTCTCTAATGTCTTTAAATGATAGCCCTCCAAGGACTTTCATCAGGACAAACTGTATGCAAAAATAAAACAATACAAGAATTTTCCCCAAACATAGATTTGTGCGATTCCATACGCTAGTAAGCTAATCTATGTTCGAATAAGTTTCCCCAAACATAGATTTGTGGGATTCGATCCCGAGTAAGCTAATCTAGGTAAAGGAGGGTTTCTCTGAACATAGACTCAAAGGATTCAATTCGGGAGTAAGATAATCTAAGTTTGGGAAAGTTTCCCCGAACATAGATTTGCGGGATTCCATGTCCTAGTGAACTGGTCTGGGGGAATTCACCAGAAACGTAGACTTGTTTTCTAGCACATGCTTGCTACCGTTTCCCCCCGAAATAACACATCCCTGAAAGTAAGCCCTAGTTTATTTTTTTTCGGGTGGAAAATAAATATAAGACCCGTTCTTATTTTCAGGAAAAGACGGTAGCTGTATTTTTGAAGCAAAAAAGGGAAACACTGTAGGTTGGAGAAGTAGATAGGGTGATCTTTTGTTGCTAAGAAAATTAATTATTATATAGAAAAAATTGAAGACAGCAGATGCTGGCAGAAAATTATTTTCACAATTGAAAAAACAAATGTTGCTATTTTTCACAAGTTGCAGAGCAAAATGTTAACTATGTGCAGACATACTATGTTGTCAATCAAGAATGGTTATCTCGATTGGATCAAAAATGTCACCATGCTTTACTAGAGTTCTTGGTGTTCTGTAAAATAACTCCTACCTGTACCCCTGACACATTATATCTTTATCCCCACAGTGAACTTTCTCCTTGCAGGACATATCTACATTACCACAACTAAAGTCAGAGGTATTTTTAGACCAAATGTTTTCCTTCTCATAGTGACTTTAAAATTTGAAAAAAAACCTTTTGCTCTCCACGATAGAGTTAAGAGAAAATATTGTTTAGTGAACAAAATGTGTGCATGTATGCCAAGAAAAATCCTTGATTAAGGTAGGAGGAAACTTCATAAATGCTCAGTTGAACAATTCATCCCACTCCTTGACATTTTAAAGCAATGTTCAGCTTTTAACCCCCCCATGACCAAGGTTTTTCAGAGTTTCTGTGCGTTAATGACTGAAGCAATTTTGGTAGTTTTGCTATTTGTTTTCTGGAACATAATTTTATGCGTTCTTATTAAGTGCACTCCTACTTAGTATATATTTTTTTATATATTGTCCAATACAATTCTTTTTACAAGTAATGGGGGAGATTTATCAAAGTTTTGTTTTCTAAAAAGTGGTGTAAAGTTTTAAACATGTGGAAGTTGCCATGGGGACTGGTGGAACCTGTACCTGCACCTTTCACTGATGATTCTGTCACTTTTTTTGAAATGGCTTTTGTAAAGCAGGACACTTTGATAAATATCCCGCATTTTGAATGACGCAACAATAACAATGAACAGTCTATTACTAAATTTAAAAAATCTAGTGCAAAAATACACAATATAGTTTAATCTTTCCCAATTTTAGGATTACACCATATGATAAGGATTACAGTCACAGCAGTTAGATAGAGTATTGAGTCATCTAAACTAGGAGGGAATTGTTTTAAAGGTAACATTTTGGTATTCTGGGACTATAAGTTTAACACTAGTCCCCAAATAAAAAATTGGTACACAAAACTATAGAAAAGCAAGACCCCCCCCACCCCTCCCACCAGTCATGATTTTGAGGTCCTGTCCCGCCATCCCGATTTTGTCCCCTGGTGTCCTGCATCTGGGGACACATGGAACTGTCCTCATTCAGCACAGTGCAAAGCATCATTAGACGCACTTGCACTGAGCCTGGGCTCTACAACTCACCCGAGAGTGCACCAGAAAGGCTTTCTGCATTTTCCTGTAGGTTGGGGCTGACCGGACACGCCCCGTTAGGTGGGGCCAGGGCCGCCATCAGGGGGTGACAACCGTGACTGTTGTCACGGGCCCGGCGGCCCTGGGGGGCCCGGACTGCTCTGGCAGTCCTGGGCCCCACTTTCTCTTTCTGCACACATAGCGAATATCGCTATCTATGTGTGCAGCCGCGGGCCCCTGGCTCCCTGTTACCGCAGAGAGGGCCCAGGCAGCATACAGCTTCTCCTCTCTTCTCTCTTCTCATAACTCTCGCGAGACCCGCGGAGCGTTGCCATGGTAACCTGGTCTCGCGAGAGTTATTAGAAGAGAGAAGAGAGGAGAAGCTGTGTGCTGCCTGGGCCCCCTCTGCGGTAACAGGGAGCCAGTTGGCCCCCCAACCGGACCACCAGGGATGGAATCTCCCCCCTCCCTGGACACAGGTAAGCAGGGAGGGGGGAGAAACATTTAATTAAATTAATAAAAAATTTACGCTAAAATGCCCCTTCCTCCCCCTCCCCCCCAGATCACACATTTACACAACACACACTGCATACACTAACACAACACACACACTGCATACACTAGCAAAACACACACACTGCATACACTAACAACACACACACACACACTGCATACACTAACACAACACACACACTGCATACCCTAACACAACTCACACACACACACTGCATACACTAACACAACACACACTCTGCATCCGCTACACCAACACACACTCTGCATCCGCTACATCAACACACACTCTGCATCCGCTACACACTAACACACTCTCTGCATTCACTACACATTAACACTGCATTCACTACACTAACACACACTCTGCATCCGCTACACACTAACACACTCTCTGCATTCACTACACATTAACACACACTCTGCATTCACTACAAATTTACACACACTCTGCATTCACTGCACTAACACACACACTACATTCATTACACTGACACACTCTGCATTCACTACACACTAACACACACTCTGCATTCATTACACACTAACACACACTCTGCATTCACTAAATTATGCACACACTCTGGATTCACTATACTGACACACACTCTGCATTCACTACACTAACATACACTCTGCATTAACTGTACACACAGCATCCACTACACAAACATCCTGTATTCACAGTACACACACTACATCCACCACAAATTGAAACACTCTGCATTCACTATACACAGACACTGCGCCTAATGCACACACTACAGACACGGCATCTACTAAACACATTTCATCTAGTACATACAAACACTACATCCACTACACAAACAAACACTACATCACTGTACACACACTACATCCACTACTCAAATATACTCTGTGTTCCCTATACACACTGCATCCGCTACACAAACACACACTCTGCATTCACTGCACAAACAGTATCTAATACACACAAACACTACATCCATTCCACACATTCTAATTCACTTCCACTATACACACACCACATTCATTGTGAGCAGACTAGTTAGGGCGTGGGCGGGCCCGGGAGGAGGGAGTGGGGGCCCAGACTTTGTGTTTTGTCATGGGCCCCAAAATTTCTGATGGCGGCCCTGGGTGGGGCCTACCCTTTTTGACACCCATTATTGGTGTCATATGCATCACCATTTACGTGAATCTCCTGTCCTAATCTCATACCTCTTAATGTTGGGAGCTATGCAGAATTATTTACTTATACTAATCTAGGGTATCTACTTAAATTCTGATAGCTTTCATAACAACTGTGGATTAAAGTGTCTATTTCTGTGATACTGATTTGTATTACTTCAGACCTGAGGAAGAGAGAATAATTCTCGAAAGCTTGTCTTTTAAATAGTATGTTAGTCCAATAAACAATATATAATTATTGAATACTGCAATACTTTGGTTATTTTGATACATTTATTTTTTTTTGTGTTTTTCACACACATCATTGTAATTTTTTTCTGAATATTGTAGTCCTGATGTGAGATCATGCAAAAAAAAACAAAAAAAACTTTATATATCTTAAGATACATCCACTTATATTATAGAAATACACCCTTTCCCTATATAACGTTTAGCATTATATAGTGGTGTTGCAGGCTCAAATTAAGACCTGTCCATTATATAATTCAGAATTGCAAATTATGACAGATGTATTTACAGAGCGAATGTCACTTTTGAGACAAAATAGCAGCTACTATTTTATCTGCCCTCCTATTTACATTCATTAGCAAGGTTCCTGTGACATTAATTGGCTAAATTAGATACATTTCCTACTGTTGGCATGCTTCTAATGGATGTCCTTGTGATCCTGTCTAACACTATTTACATTACGATATGTTACGCTTAAAGGACTAACGCTATAGTGTTATACTATCTGCTTCAATTCCCCCACCCCAAAATTAATTAAAAAAAGAAAATGAAGGTTTAACTCACTTAATTTCTTATGGTGAGGTGGTCTCGCTGTAGTTGTGTGTGTGTGTGAGTGAGGGTGCTGTGAGTTTCAGGGGTGCAGTGTGTGTGTATGAGGGTGATGTGAGTGTCAGGGGTGCAGTGTGTGTGTGAGTGAGGGTGCGGTGAGTATCAGGGGTGCAGTGTGTGTGTGTGAGTGTGGGTGCTGTGAGTATCAGGGGTGCAGTGTGTGTGTGTGAGTGAGGGTGCTTTGAGTGTCAGGGGTGCAGTGTGTGTGTGAGCGAGGGTGCTGTGAGTGTCAGGGGTGCAGTGTGTGTGTGTGTGAGGGTGCTGTGAGTGTCAGGGGTGTAGTTTGTGTGTGTGAGTGAGGGTGCTGTGAGTATCAAGGGTGCAGTGTGTGTGTATGAGGGTGCTGTGAGTGTCAGGGGTGCAGTGTGTGTGTGTGTGAGTGAGGGTGCGGTGAGTGTCAGGGTTGCAGTGTGTGTGTGAATGAGGGTGCTGTGAGTGTCAGGGGTGTAGTTTGTGTGTGCGAGTGAGGGTGCTGTGAGTGTCAGGGGTGCAGTGTGTGTGTGTGAGTGTGGGTGCTGTGAGTATCAGGGATGCAGTGTGTGTGTGTGAGTGAGGGTGCTTTGAGTGTCAGGGGTGCAGTGTGTGTGTGAGTGGGGTGCTGTGAGTTTCAGGGGTTGCAGTGTGTGTGTATGAGGGTGCTCTGAGTGTCAGGGGTGCGGTGAGTGTCAGGGTTGCAGTGTGTGTGTGTGTGAGTGAGGGTGCTGTGAGTGTCAGGGGTGTAGTTTGTGTGTGTGAGTGAGGGTGCTGTGAGTGTCAGGGGTTCAGTGTGTGTGTGTGAGTGAGGATGCTGTGAGTATCAGGGGTGCAGTGTGTGTATGAGTGAGGGTGCTTTGAGTTTCAGGGGTGCAGTGTGCAGGGCTCGAGTCCTGCAGGAACGCATGGGAACGGCGTTCCTGCACTTTTTCCACAGCAGGAACGCCGTTCCCGTCCTGCAGGACCGGCCCTGCTACCTGCACACAGGGGCCAGCACACGCTGTGTTCCCTCTCCAGCTATAACTCTCGCGAGACCCGCGGCTGTTACCATGGCAACGCTCCGCACAGGCGAGTCTCGCGAGAGTTAGAGCTGGAGAGGGAACACAGCGTGTGATGGCCCCTCTGTGCAGCGGCTGGCTCCCTCCAGCATACCACCGGACCACCAGGCGATCTCTCCCCTCCCTGACAAGGTAAGAAGCAGGGAGGGGGGATAAAATAAAAATTATACATACACATCATCCAGCATACACATCATCCAGCACACACACATACACATCATCCAGCACACACACACACCCATCATCCAGCACACACACACACCCATCATCCAGCACTCACACACCCATCATCCAGCACTCACACACCCATCATCCAGCACACACACACACAATCCAGCACTCACACACCCATCATCCAGCACTCACACACACACAATCCAGCACTCACACACCCATCATCCAGCACTCACACACACATCATCCAGCACACATCATCCAGCACTCACACACCCATCATCCAGCACACACACACATCATCCAGCACCTCACACACCCATCATCCAGCACTCACACACACATCATCCAGCACACACAACACCCATCATCCAGAACACACACACACCCATCATCCAGCACACACACACACACCCATCATCCAGCACTCACACACACACATCATCCAGCACACACACACCCATCATCCAGCACTCACACACCCATCATCCAGCACTCACACACCCATCATCCAGCACTCACACCCATCATCTAGCACTCACACACCCATCATCCAGCACACACACCCATCATCCAGCACACACACCCATCATCCAGCACTCACACACCCATCATCCAGCACTCACACACACACCATCCAGCACTCACACACACATCATCCAGCACACACACACACATCATCCAGCACTCACACACACATCATCCAGCACTCACACACACATCATCCAGCACTCACACACCCATCATCCAGCACACACACACACATCATCCAGCACTCACACACACATCATCCCACACTCACACACACACAATCCAGCACTCACACACCCATCATCCAGCACTCACACACCCATCATCCAGCACTCACACACACATCATCCAGCACACATCATCCAGCACTTTCACACCCATCATCCAGCACACACACACATCATCCAGCACACACACACACCCCATCATCCAGCACTCCACACACCCATCATCCAGGCACTCACACACCATCATCCAGCACTCACACACACACATCATCCAGCACACACCCATCATCACCCATCATCCAGCACTCACACACCCATCATCCCGCACACACCCATCATCCAGCACACACCCATCATCCAGCACTCCCACACACATCATCCAGCACTCCCACACACATCATCCAGCACACACACACATCATCCAGCACTCCCACACACATCATCCAGCACACACACACACATCACATCATCCAGCACTCACACATCATCCAGCACTCACACACATCAATCATCCAGCACTCACACATCATCCAGCACTCACACACATCAATCATCCAGCACACACACATCATCCAGCACTCACACACACACCATCCAGCACACACACACACACACACACCCATCATCCAGCACTCACACACCCATCCTCCAGCACACACACACACACATCATCCAGCACTCACACACCCATCATCCAGCACACACACCCATCATCCAGCACACACACACCCATCATCCAGCACTCACACACCCATCATCCAGCACACACACACACATCATCCAGCACACACACACACACATCATCCAGCACTCACTCACACATCATCCAGCACTCACACATCATCCATTAATCCAGCACTCACATCATCCAGCACTCCACACACACATCAATCATCCAGCACTCACACATCATCCAGCACTCACACACATCAATCATCC
>CAKOES020000547.1:0-19964 GCA_933207985.1 Pelobates cultripes
TTTCCTCTTTGACATGTTGATGGCAGGGCATGAAAAGTGCTGCTCTGCAATTGGTTATAATAAATATGTCACAGGAAGGAAATCAGAAAATATCTGGCTAAGGGGGAATTCCTGAGTCCTTTATTGGGATCCCTCCTGCAGCAGCATAAGAATGCTTCATACTCCATAAAATCATATATACTAACAGAATCCCATCAGTAGACAATAAAAAAGCAGACAAACGTGAATGCATGATGTACGTTTAGGCGTGTCAGATTCCCTTGTGTTCTCTGGGCACAAATATCTGTTGTGTATGCTGATGGGCAGCACATTATTAAATTTGAATTTAGGAAGTGCCAACATATTCAGCAGCGCCGTACAATTTAGGGGAAATGCTGTACAGTATACACAAAGGAAGTAGAAAAGGAAAAGGAGAGCTTGGTCAGTAGCAACTAGCATTTACAGTACTTGTATTCAACGTACTTAGCTAGATAGCCACATGAGCTTACAATCTAAAATAAAAGTGCTGTCTTGTAGTAGGTAGCATCCATATGCTTCAGGAGAGATATCAAGTTAGGCAATTAATGTAGTTCTTTGAGGACTTCTAATGTAGTAATCAATTCGTTCAGCAGCATATGAATGCTGCATACTATAGAAAGGCCTTCAGACACCTCTAGGCCCCTCTAGTGTCAACTTAGCCATTATTATTAATAATCGTCATTGAATATTATAATAGCTGTAAACTGAACTTATAACATTAAACATTCACTGTCTTTCAGACACTTTCATATAAATCTGTTTGTGCCATAATGATGCATGTGAGGGTTTTTGGGTGTAGAAGCATTGTGAATGTTTCTCTATGCAATGTCAATGAGTACAATGCCAATATGTTGCATGTATATATAAGCAATGTCAGTATCTTTGCATGTTTGCATTCCTGTGTGTGTGTGCGCAGGGTCCATGTGTCTATATGTCAAGGTTTCAGTGCGTTCAATAAGTGTGTTTGTGTTTTATGTACGTGTTTGTGAATTTCAATTTCTGCAGTGTTTGTATGTCTGTCTGTAAGTGTATCTGCGTTTCAATATCAGCATGTTTGTCTGTTTCTGTGCGTTCAGTGTCAGCATGTGTGTCTGTGTTGTCTGTACAGTGTCAATGTGTGTGCCTATGAGTGTTACTGTGTGTGTAATATCCGCATGTTTGTGTTTTTGTGTGTGCCGTGTCAGCATGTGATTGTCAGTGTTTCTGTGTGTATAATATCAGTATGTTTTTTAATGTGTTTCTGTGTAATGTCAGCATGTGTGTTTGTTGTTCTGTGTGTGCAATGCCAGTATGTGGGTTTGGTGAGTAATCTGCATTAGTTTATCTCTCGAATTACATACCCTCTCTTCATGTAAACTTCCATGCCATATCTGCTCCAATTTAAACTTTTTTTACACCACTGTGATTTTTAACTCTCATTTTTATTCCAACATCCCTGCAAAATATATCCCCCTGATTTAATATCCTATAATCCATCCTCCAATTAGTTAATCATCCTCCCTTTCCAATTCCCCAGTGTCTGCATTCCTGTTATCCATGGTGGTCCAGTGACTCGTCTCAATGCCCGCCTCAATACTACCAAGCACAAAGGTAAGGTATTGTGACATGTGATTCTGTACAGACACACTCCACTGTCCAAACAAAAATAATAGAAATCGGTGATTAACCAGACGGTCTGCCGATCAAATACTACAAAACATATGCCGAAGACTTATACCCACCCATGGTAGAGGCGTTCAACGCGATACGAGAAGGGAACCACATCCCCAGACAAGCCCTAACAGCCCACATCACTATTATCCCCAAGGACGGCAAAGATAGGGAACAATGCGGAAACTACAGACCGATCTCACTAATAAATTGCGACATTAAACTACTGGCCAAAATCCTGGCAACCCGACTTACAAAACATATCCCTTCACTGGTCCACCCAGACCAGGTAGGGTTCGTGACAGGTAGAGAAGCCCGAGACAATACCATCAGAGCGCTCACTCTCATGCACGGGAAAGAGAGTATGAAAGAGGGTCTTCTGCTGCAGTCAACGGACGCAGAGAAGGCCTTCAACAGAGTAAGCTGGACATACCTCTTCGAAACACTGGCCCATGTAGGATTAGGACCACACATGAGACAATGGTTAGAGGCACTATATTGAGAACCAACAGCCCAAGTGCTGGTAAATGGGGCACTGACAGACGCCTTCCAAATACACAATGGCACGAGGCAGGGATGCCCCCTCTCGCCACTCCTGTTCGTCCTTGCCCTCGAACCGTTCCTTACACACATCCGAAACAACACAGACATAACTGGCCTAACGACAGATACCACACACCACAAAGTGGCCGCCTACGCGGACGATTTACTCTTCATCTGTCAGGATCGTGACAGGGATCCAACACGCAGAATACAAACAGGGGATAGGTACGTATACCGGACCTTAGAATGGCCGGACTAACGTAAGGAGAAAGCAAAAGAATAGTCAGAGACAAGCCGAGGTCGAGGGAACGAGAGATCAGGTAAGCGAGAGACAAGCCGAGTCAAAAGGACAAGAGAGGAAAGCAGGGTCAAAATACAAGCCGAGTCAGGAACCAAAAGACAATAGAGGTAATTGCACTGAGTGACCAGACTAGCTAGAACCACGACAGGGCAATGAATCATTCCACAGAACCCTTTTTTATACCTTGGCTCTTTAACTGTTGGCTCCGCCCCCAACGGGTCCTGATTGGTTGTTCGGCACTTGGTTGCCGTGATTGACGGGTCGGAACGTGATTGCCGTCATGACGTCGGCTACTGAGCGCCGCGTCATAAAAGGAGGCGGAGCTATCGCGGCCGGCGTGTAAACGACCGGGAGGAGTGCAAGGATCGGGTGAGTCAGCCCCCCTGGGAGGATGGACGTCTAGGTGTCTAACCTCCTCCGAGGTAGACACCAAAGGTACCCTGACAGTACCCCCCCTCTCAGAAACGCCCACCGGGCGGAAGGAACCGGGGCGGGACGGAAAACGAGCATGAAATGCCCGGAGGAGACGAGGGGCATGCACATTTTCATGGACCACCCAAGACCTTTCTTCAGGGCCATACCCCTTCCAGTCAACAAGATATTGCAACTTCCCCCGAGAAATACGAGAATCGAGAATGGATTTGATTTCATATTCCTCCTGACCCTCAACCTGGACAGCGAGAGGGGAGGACTCAGGGGAGGAAAATCTGTTGCAAACCAAAGGCTTCAATAAAGAAACATGAAAAGAGTTAGGGATGCGCAGGGCAGGCGGAAGGGCAAGACGATATGCAACCGGGTTAATCCGACACAGAACCTTGTAAGGGCCTATGTAACGAGGAGCAAATTTCATGGAAGGAACCTTCAAGCGGATGTTTCTGGTACTCAACCACACCCTATCACCCGGGGCAAAAACCGGAGCCACCCGTCTCCGTTTGTCAGCGTGTCGTTTGAACACCATGGAATTATGAAGAAGAATTCGTCGAGTCTGATCCCACAACTTTCTCAGATTGGCGACATGAACATCAACCGACGGAACCCCTTGGGAAGGGGAAACCGACGGAAGAATGGAAGGATGAAAGCCATAATTCAAGAAAAAGGGGCTAGAACGAGTAGAATCACAAACGAGATTGTTGTGTGCAAACTCTGCCCAAGGAATCAGACCAACCCAATCGTCCTGGTGTTCAGAAACAAAACAACGCAAATATTGTTCAATCTTTTGGTTGGTGCGTTCGGCAGCTCCGTTGGACTGGGGATGATAGGCAGAGGAGAAGTTCAACTTGATGCCTAAGTGAGAACAGAAAGACTTCCAAAAGCGGGAAACAAATTGGGAACCTCTATCAGAAACAATTTCAGAGGGAATACCATGTAGACGAAAAATCTCCCTCGCGAATATCTCAGCTAATTCGGGAGACGAGGGCAGTTTAGGCAAGGGCACGAAATGAGCCATTTTAGTAAACCTGTCAATCACCGTGAGAATAACAGTATGTTTTTTAGAAACAGGCAAATCGACAATGAAATCCATAGCCAAACACGACCATGGTCTCTCGGGAATTTCTAAGGGATGCAAAAGTCCACAAGGGAGCGCGTGAGGTTGCTTAGTCTTCATACAGACAGCACATGCCCTGACGAAATCCCTTATATCCTTACGAAGGGAAGGCCACCAGAAATCTTTAGAAATCAGGGAACACGTTTTGCGTGTGCCGGGGTGCCCAGCAATTTTACTGTCATGAAAGCAATGCAGCAGTTCCACTTGGAGCTCAGGAGGAACGAAGTATCGATCCCCAGGAACAGGTTTGGGAGCTAGATGTTGTACTTTCTTGATCTCAGCAAGCAATGGCGAGTGTATCCTGACACAAGTGTTGGCAATAATATTACACTTAGGAACGATAGAAGACAAAGCTGCTTCAGACACCGTAGAGGGTTCATGTTGACGGGACAATGCATCTGCCTTAGAGTTCTTAGAACCAGGTCTATAAGTGAGCACGTAATTGAAATGTGTCAGAAACAAGGACCAACGAGCTTGCCTGGCGGACAAGCGCTTGGCCTCCCCTATGTAGGACAAATTCTTGTGATCAGTCAAAATAGTAACCGGGTATAATGTCCCCTCCAACAAATGTCTCCATTCCTTTAAAGCCATAATGACCGCTAACAGTTCCCTATCACCAATGTCATATCTACTTTCAGGCCCAGATAATTTCTTGGAAAAAAAACCACAAGGATGTAACGGTTTATCCAAGCCTAGCCTTTGGGACAAGATAGCGCCTATACCTGTCTCCGAGGCGTCAACCTCGAGTAAAAAAGGCAAAGATGTGTCAGGATGAACTAATATCGGTGCTGAGGCAAAATGTTCCTTGAGAGTTTTGAAAGCAGAGAGAGCCTCTGTGGACCAAGTCTTGGTATCAGCCCCTGTCTAGTCATATTAGTAATAGGAGCAATAATAGAAGAGTAACCTTTAATGAAGCGCCTATAATAATTGGAAAATCCGATAAATCTCTGAATGGCCTTGAGTCCCCTGGGCAATGGCCAATCTAAAATCGATTGGAGTTTACTGGGGTCCATCCTAAAACCGTCTCCAGAAATAACATAGCCAAGAAAGTTTATCTGAGATTGGTCGAAGCTACACTTTTCCAATTTGCAGTACAATCCATGTTGTAACAGTTTGCGCAGTACCCTTCTGACTTGTCTGTGGTGAGTCTCAATCTCTCTAGAGTGTATTAGTATATCATCCAAATATACTATAACGCATTCATGCTGAAATTCCCTAAGAACCTCATTAATAAGGTCCTGGAATACTGCAGGTGCATTGCAAAGCCCGAAGGGCATTACCGTGTATTCATAGTGGCCATAACGGGTATTGAAAGCTGTTTTCCATTCGTCTCCCTGTTGAATTCTCACCAAGTTATAAGCTCCCCTCAAATCTAACTTGGTAAAAATCTTGGAGCCTTTCAGTCGATCAAAGAGCTCAGTAATTAAAGGAATAGGATAAGCATTTCTAACCGTTATCTTATTCAAGCCCCGATAATCAATGCAAGGCCGTAGAGTGCCGTCTTTTTTATCTACAAAAAAGAAACCGGCCCCGGCCGGAGAAGATGATCTCCTAATAAAACCTTTGTCTAGGTTTTCACGTATGTACTCCTCTAGGACTAAGTTCTCCTTAGTGGATAAAGGATATACCGTACCCCTCGGAGGCATAGTACCAGGTAGGAGTCTAATTTTACAGTCGAAAGACCTATGTGGAGGTAAAGTATCAGCCCTCTTTTTGTCAAAGACTGCCTTTAAATCCTGGTACTGTGATGGTATCTGTAAATCTGTAGGTTGGGAAGAGTTAACCGGGGCGTCAACCCTGCAAATTGGTGAGACTTTCTGCACACATCCTTTCTGGCAACCCTGACCCCAGGAGACTATCTCACCCAGTTCCCAGTCAATGATAGGGTTATGCTTCTTAAGCCAGGGATACCCCAAGACTATAGGAACTGAAGGAGATGAGATCAGCATGAGGGATATTCTTTCCTCGTGAAGGATACCAGTGGTTAACTTAATTGGTATGGTTTCACGAAAAATCACAGGTTCAGATAATGGTCTACCATCTATGGCCTCAACGGCCAAGGGTGTATCCCTTAGCTGAGATGGGATAGAATGGTTAGTGACAAAGGCTTGGTCAATAAAGCTTTCAGCTGCTCCGGAATCTATCAAAGCCATAGCATTAAATACTCCCTTTTCCCAAGCTAAAGAAACAGGTATCAGAAGCCTATGATCTTTATAATCATAAATAGAGGACAAGATAGAAACACCCAAGGCCTGTCCTCTTGAGAAACTTAGGTGCGAGCGTTTCCCGGCCGGTTAGGGCAATTTAGGCGTAGGTGACCTCTAATTCCGCAATACATACAAAGACCCTCCCTTCTCCTGTACTGTCTTTCCTCCTCTGAGAGTCGAGTATGACCTATTTGCATAGGTTCTGGGAGAGCTAAAGTAGTAGAATCAGAAGTCTGAAATGAGGGAGCTAGTCTTATGGAGGATCTGCGGGTTCTATCCCTAATATTCTGCCTCTGTCTCATACGTTCATCTATTCGGGAAATAAATGAAATCAGATCCTCCAAATTTTCAGGAAGATCTCTTGTGGCCACCTCATCTAAAATCTCATCAGATAACCCGTTCATAAATACGTCCATATAAGCCTGTTCATTCCACTTGACCTCTGCTGCCAAGGATCTGAACTCCAAGGCATAATCCACTAGGGTTCGGTTATACTGTCTAAGACGTAACAGTAGTCTAGCTGCATTGGCCTTTCTTCCTGGAGGGTCAAAAGCTCTCCTAAACGCAGCGACAAAAGCATTATAATTATAAACTAACGGGTTATCATTTTCCCACAGGGGGTTAACCCATCTAAGTGCCTTGTCAATGAGCAAGGTAATTATAAATCCAACCTTTGCCCTGTCAGTAGGGTAGGCGTGGGGTTGTAATTCAAAATGAATACCTATCTGGTTTAAAAAACCTCGACAAGTGTCAGGAGCGCCGCCATAGCGTGACGGGGACGTAACACGGGAAGAAGTAGCCACTGTGGCTACCTCTAGGCCTGTACTTATAGGAGAGATAGATGGGGTACGCATCTCCTCTGAGTGACTACTAGGACGAGATAGCAATGCTTGCAGAGCTAGAGCCATCTGGTCCATTCTATGATCCATGGCCTCAAATCTAGAGTCAGGAGAACCGACCTGAGAGTTTGTACCTGCAGGATCCATTGGCCCTGTCGTAATGTCAGGATCGTGACAGGGATCCAACACGCAGAATACAAACAGGGGATAGGTACGTATACCGGACCTTAGAATGGCCGGACTAACGTAAGGAGAAAGCAAAAGAATAGTCAGAGACAAGCCGAGGTCGAGGGAACGAGAGATCAGGTAAGCGAGAGACAAGCCGAGTCAAAAGGACAAGAGAGGAAAGCAGGGTCAAAATACAAGCCGAGTCAGGAACCAAAAGACAATAGAGGTAATTGCACTGAGTGACCAGACTAGCTAGAACCACGACAGGGCAATGAATCATTCCACAGAACCCTTTTTTATACCTTGGCTCTTTAACTGTTGGCTCCGCCCCCAACGGGTCCTGATTGGTTGTTCGGCACTTGGTTGCCGTGATTGACGGGTCGGAACGTGATTGCCGTCATGACGTCGGCTACTGAGCGCCGCGTCATAAAAGGAGGCGGAGCTATCGCGGCCGGCGTGTAAACGACCGGGAGGAGTGCAAGGATCGGGTGAGTCAGCCCCCCTGGGAGGATGGACGTCTAGGTGTCTACCCTCCTCCGAGGTAGACACCAAAGGTACCCTGACATCATCATAACCAACCCTGAAATCTCCCTCCCAAACATCCAGAAAGACCTACAGGTATATGGAGAAATATCCAACCTGAAGATCAATAACAGTAAATCGTTCATTCTTAATATTAGCATCCCTACCACACGGGCAAACTCCCTTCGACACAGCTTCCCCTTCCAGTGGGCCGAGCACAAGATCCGATACTTGGGAGTCTGGTTGACTAGGCAGAGCGGGGACATGCTTAAGGAAAGCTTTACAAACACACTTCAGACATTTCAAAAAGACATGCGGGAATGGGCACACCCTCACATCTCCTGGCTGGGGAGGGTACAAGTAATAAAAATGAACTTCTTACCACGCCTCCTCTATCTCCTCCAAGCCATCCCCATCGAGCTCCCGAGCCCCTTTTTTAAAACCCTTAGAACAGAGATGATAAGATACGTATGGAATGGGGGGAAACCAAGGGTGAAATTCACTATCCTGACGCGACCTAAAGATAAAGGAGGCTTAGCCCTCCCAGACTTCCACCTATACTATGTGGCCACACACCTACAGAGAGTTGTAGAATGGACAAAAGACAGGGTACACAAACTGTGGAAGACGGTGGAGGAGACGGAGGCGGGTAGACCAATCTCGGGACTGCCATGGGACCGAAACGCGACGAACTGGGACGAAATGTCCATCTACACCAAACACACCCTAAAAATATGGAGAAGAGTAGCGGTGAAGGGAAACATATCGCCATACCCCTCTCCCCTCCTTCCATTGACGTTTAACAAAGACTTCCCCCCGGGACTAGACCCGAGGGCCCTTAGAGGCATCCTTCCAGACACACACCCATGCTTACATCACGTCATGCAAGACGGGAAATGCAAAAAGCTTCCGGACATGATGGGAGACGTACCCCCGACTTTCATGCACAACTTTCGATATTCCCAACTAACCAACTACATCCACACCCTACCACAGGGCTCAGCACTCACTAGAGAACATACCACAATAGAGGTGATATGCATGCACCCAGACCCGCTCCCACACGGAGTGTCCTTCCTATACACCATGTTGCAAACAGACATCCCAACCAAGACACCTGTATTTATGGGGAAATGGGAGAAAGCCCTAGGACACACATTGACAGACACAGAATGGGAATCCATCTGCTACCTCACACACCACTGCTCCACACACAGTAAAACACAAGAGACAGCCTACAAATTACTAACCCACTGGTACAGGACACCACACCTCCTACATCAGATAAACCCAGATCAATTTGGCCTATGCTGGAGATGCCAACGAGAAGAGGGAGACATGAAACACATCTGGTGGGACTGCACAAAAATTAAACCATATTGGCAAAACATACACAGAATGCTCGAGAAATTCACAGACGAACCACCCCCCTTGGAACCAGCAGCAATGCTCCTACATCACACTCCTACACCACACTCTAAGTACAAACGATCCATGACCATCCGAATACTCAATATAGCCAAACGGGTAATCCCCCAATACTGGAAACAGAACATAACACCTCCACTTAAGACTTGGTTCAGCCAAATGGAGGAACTCAGAATAACAGAAGAAAAGACCATGACGACTAACGTGACTACAAAGACCTACACGGACATTTGGACGTATTGGATCCTAGAGACAGCGAAGGAAGGATTCCAAATGGAACTCGGAACAGACGTAAGCCAAACCACGGACAGTTAGGCTTAGAACACCCACTAGACGACAGATGACGGAGACAACGACTACAGACACCCCCCTCCTCACCCTAACCCCGACCTTCCCCACCCCCTCTCTTCTAAAGACCCAGACAGGACGATACCCCAACCAAAGCAGAAATTATTTCATATAGAGGAGACACTAGGGCCCTGAACGGAAAACCCACACGGGTTCACACACAACCCATAAATTCCAAGAGACACAACCCTAATGAAACATAGGCCGAGCAGACGGGATAACCACAACATAGCCTGAGGGCAGCAACGAATTACATTCACACCCCCCCGAAATATGAGTCATAAACCTCTCAACACAGGTACACTGTACCCTAGATACAGGACACCCGGGACACTAAGGGGAGACTCACATAAATCTGCTACAGGCATAAAGCCCAACACTAAATCTTGGGACCTGAACGGCGCCTAACAATAAATGCTGCATACGAGGTCTGCGAACCTCAACACAAACATAACGAGACCACCGGCTACTGTACATGAAACGTATAAACCATGTAAACAAAACCCAATTAGGAAAACAAATGGCAGATGGTAAGATGTACTTGAAGGTGCTTGTGAACCTGGAAAATAGGGACTTGCAAGTCCGTCAACATTGTGGGCCTGCGAGCCCAAACGTACACTGTTGTTTTCAAGGAAAAAATTATGACTACTCACCTTAGAGACCTGCGAGTCTCCGATCTCCACGTAAGTAACACAAGAATAAATAAAAATTATATTCATTAAAAAAAGAAATCGGTGATTAGTAGATATGCTTCCAATGAAAACATGCATCCATTTAATTATGCATTTTTTTCATTTGAGGTAGATCTAAAAAACAAAAGCTGTAGGTCACTTGTCAGACGCCTTTGCAGATCCTCCCCTTCTAATCCCAGACTTTCTGTGTCTGTCCAATCACAGACTTCCCAATGCTGCTCAATGAGAAGTCTTTACAAGGCAGGTGCTCTGGGCAATTTTCTGTCTCTTGAGCTAAGCAACCAGGAAATAATAGGACTGGTTGTTTGATTGACAGCCAAGGGGGTGTATCAAG
Source organism: Pelobates cultripes (assembly GCA_933207985.1). Lineage (NCBI taxonomy): Eukaryota > Metazoa > Chordata > Amphibia > Anura > Pelobatidae > Pelobates > Pelobates cultripes. The sequence continues at coordinate 10,597 of CAKOES020000547.1, forward strand.
GTGAATTTATCTGCACTTTTTGTAAAGTGAAAAAAGAGAGAGGACACATTCTATACACATAAAGTGCTTCAGCAAGCTGAAGTGCTTTAAGGGTCCAGTGTCTCTTTAACTCTGCACTGTGTCAGGCACACATTAGGTAAGTGTGCTGCGGCTCAGTGCACACATCTTGTCCCCTTGAGGGCATGCAAAAGCTGCACATACTGGCTAGGCCAGCGGATGGCAACCTACATCATGAGATGGTAAGTGTCCCATGCAACTCAGTTCTGCATCATGTGCAATCCATCACTGCAGGATAGCGGCGCCCCTTCTTACACCCCTAGACCAGCCCTGACTAGATCACTATGGAATTACTTTTGAAGTACTGCACATGCACAATAGCGTTGCTGTATAACATATATGTTAAGGTAAACATGGATCTGCCATCCCTATATAGACAGAATATCTGCAGTGTTATTCTGTAAACCGAGAATTTGTTTACTGAATAAATCCTGACAAGGCTATTTAATTAAGGAATTGTGAATAGGAAAAGCAATAGCACATTTTAAACCAAAATAGCCAAGTTGGAAAAGTAGCTGAATTTGTAATTTTTCCAATTTTTCTGTTTAGTCCCTAAAATGTCCAATTCTGTGTGAATTCAATACAAATCCTGGTTTGTTGATTAATCTGATTAGTATTATATTTCCTTAACATATTTTTTCAACTCAGCCTAAAATTGCACAAAGGGAATATTCTATAATTTACCTAGGAGGGATGCCGTAGGCAGGAGTTTGCTAGCCCAGCACTGTGTGGGTTTGTGCACAGGCTGATGGCCAGAATCTCAGTAATCTATAGGCCTGGACTGGCCCACTGGGATATTTCTCAGTGGACCACAGTAACAAATGCTGGTTGTTATTAGTAGCAATGAAGTAGTGTGAAGTTGTCATGATCTGTGTGAATGCTCGGTCATACTGTGCAGGTTGCAGGAAAATATATGATATGATTTCACATCTCGTAACTCCATAAACCTATATATTGCATATTCCCCATAAGTAGGACCATCCACGCTGTGATCTGTGAGTTTTGTGTGCTAAAGCGAAAAGGCCATTCATTTGTACTTGCCCCCACCCCATTGTCCCATGGCAAAAAGTTGCCAGCTTTCCCAGCATGTGACTACCATTCAGAGTTTACTGAATTGATGTAGATAATACCAGAGTGTGATCTTCGCTATGATAGGGACAGAAGGTGAGCGGGCTGCATGAAAGGAAGATCATATTGGGAAGAAAGACTTCTATTGAGATGGGATGGTCATGATGGAGACCAGATGTGAGATTTAGGAACATTTGGAAAGTGGAAGGGTAAGCATTGTAAATAGGGGAGTTTTACAGAGTGTTGCAGAGTTTTAATGTTGTGGAATGTGGGGGAGTGTCTTAAAAAGCAATGCAAAGAATTTCAGAGCATCAGCAGGACGGCAGGAGTTGTGGAGTGGCAGGAAGTGATGAGACAAGAGTGGAGTAAGTCATTGCCAGTACAAAGAGGGCATTTTGAAGAGTATTGTGGCAAGAGTGGAGCCATAGAGTTATGTGAGCTCAGGTCAGGACTTTGAATTTTAATAAGGTTTCCACAATTTTTTTTTACTAACCACGGGAATAGGGTGCACATTTCTGCTGGCCAAAATAGAAATAGTTTGTTGTAAATTACTGCAGAAGCACCCATTCAAACCCAGAAATCATTTAAATAGATATATTTTTGCAGTGTATGGACAAGGGGACATTTGGGTCTTTGTCACTCCTTCATGAAAGCCATGAAAACATCCCAAGCTCTATGCGCTAGGAGAATTTCTTGTTTAAATAAGTTCTGTATTTCAAGGAGTGGTGGTGCATGCTACAGTTTATAAAGACATCTGAGATCTCTGTCTAGAAGAGTCCAGTTCTAGGAACAGCTAAGATACTGCATAGAGTCCCAGGCCTCTGATAGACGACCCAGAAATGTGAAATACACAAAATAACACCTGGAGGGGTGAGAAAAAATAAATAATATATAACTTTTTTAATGTATACTCCAAGTACCATAATCAAACCTCTTATCTTAGTGGTTAAGCTGCAGTACACTTATTGGTATAGTTTATATATTTATTGTCAAATAGTTTTCTACAGTTAAAAAGAAACAAACCCTAAAGCTTCCCCAGTATAAAAAAGCCCACCTACTTACAATGTAATATTGTGGAAATCTAACTTCCTCTTTATCATTCAGTGTACTTGTATGCCTATGCAGAAGGAAGCATAGGCTTACCCCCTTTATCAGTGATTGTTTCTATAAATATAACTGGCAAATTATTGGGAGACAGGGTGCATGTGCGGCAATCCACACACTGTGCCGCTAATGCTTCTCATGGGGCAAAAAGTAATAAGGAAGAGCACCCTCCCGGCTGAGCGCTTGACAAAAGTACCAATTTCTCTTGAAAACTGCTCTTTTATAAAGTGTGAAAGAGAGAACACTCTGTTAACCCCTACAGCACATCAGCAAGCTGAAATGCTTTACGGTAGTGGTGCCCAAAAGGTGGATGCCCAGATGTTGAAGAACTATAGCTCTCATGATGCCTTGGTATTCTAAAGGCATTCAAAGCATCATGGGAGTTTTAGTTTTACAGCATCTGGGGATCTACCTTTCGGCACCCCTGCTTTACGGGTTCGCAGTGTTACTTTAAGATACAAATGCTTTACAAGGTAATTTATCGGGAAAATAATCTGTCATAAAAGTAAAATATTGGGCTGTTTCAGCTTAACCTTCCATGATATCCCACCACAATAATATTAATATAGTTTTAAGTCAATTGGAATGTTGACATGCCCACACTATATAACAGAATATCCTCTGATTATTGGAATTAATTTGATTTTTATTAACCCCCTTCACACTTTGCAGGTAATCTCTCTTGGGTCTAAGATCTGCTTCTTCTACAATGGTATCTTTGATATCTTATGCTCTGGTTTTAAACGTCCTACTGCCCACTCTATGTACAAAGAATACAAATCTGCCTTTTAAATACCACACCGAGAAGGAGCTGGAAGCCACACTGAGAAATCTGAATGAAAAGTATCCAACTATAACACATCTCTACTCCATAGGTCAATCTGTGCAAGGTAAGTTCATTTACACCAGACATTTCAAATCCCTGGGTCAGGGCACAAAATGCCTCATGTCATTTTAGTCTATTAGTAGGAAGAGGCAAGTTATATTCATCAAGCACCACGAGACTGACAATAAGTTGTAGTGGGTCCTCTTTCCCCTTGTGAAGTGGATTACACTCTGACAGAGAGAACATCCTACTCACTTTCATTTTTTCAAGTACTTATTGTAACGGATCCCCTGGCACCCCGACTGGGTACCTCCATCGAAGAATGCTCCTAGTGCTTCCTGAGGGCTCCAAGCACTCCACCAGAGACCATAACCACCGCAGATGACCACGAACCGCCGCAGCTTGGTTCGGGTCTCGCCATCTCCTACCCACCCTGGACCTACGACAAGGCTCCAGGTTCCAGTGGGTGAACCTCTCTTTCCCCAGAGAGTGAAGCAGGAACAAGCTCTTAAAAGAGCTTAGTGATTATCCAAGGGAGTATGAAGAGCATAGCAATCCCTTGTAGCTGTTTCCCCCAATAAGAGACAGGACTCTAAATTGAGGGTGAAGTAGAACTGGTTTAATGAGCACAAAGGCATTTCTTATATACAGTTTTCCCCACAAGGTTACCACCCACATAGACCTTGTGAAGCACAGGACACAAAGTCCAGAAACACCCCAAGTTTTACCCAAAGTCCAGAAACACCGCAAAACAACACCATATACCCACAAATCCTACATCCCGGGATAGCCCTGATCTGGGTGAGCTACATATCCCAAAATCACCCAGATCAGAGCAGGGGTTCAAAAGTTTTATGGAGCTCGCTTACCTCCTCCTCCGGGTATCCCTGCGGGGATGATTGGGGATCTGGACCGGCCATCCAGCATCCCTGAGAGGGAGCTAACATGTCATCAACTCCCCTTAATAAACATTTGGACAAAAAGCTAGCTATTTTCTTAAATATATTCGTCAGATCAGGTATGGTCATAGTTTGTCCATTAAATCTTTTATAATTATAGAGAAATTAGGTATTTAATTAGGGAAAAATGGCCCTCCACATGAAAGATTACATTAGTCTGTTAGATTAAGTGGTTTCTACGTTAGTTCTCACATAATTACAGAAATGTGTCACATAATTACTAATATAAAAGATCTATCAGACTGAATATTTTTTTCACCTGAAAATTTCATGTGGGGTTAATTTCATTAATATATGTGTAATTATGAGAGATCTAACAAACCAACTATCCAATTATACCTGACCTAACAAATATCAAATATCTGCCAAAATAGCTATCTTTTTATTCTATTTTTGTTAAGGGGGTCTAAAGATCAGCATAGGTTTTTTTGTTACAAATTTTAATTTAGGAGGTGCTAATAACCTGGCTATGGTTTTAATTGGGACATCCAGCCTCACACCCATTTGAAAAGCATGAATGTCCCAGGTGAATGGGTTAACCTCATAAAACAGTCATTAGTTGCTATAGTGCAGGGGTCCTCAAACTCCGGCCCTCCAGATGTTGCTGAACTACAACTCCCATGATTATCTGGCTATGTAATTCAAAGAATCATGGGAGTTGTAGTTCAGCAACATCTGGAGGGCCACAGTTTGAGGACCCCTGCTATAGTGTATAACCTACCACACTGAGTACACTGGCACTATGACAGGTCTATGCAGTGTATGGGCATATACTGTGATAGATCTCAATGATCTGTACCTAACTCAGGTTTATGTAAGCAGTAACTTTATGGACTAGTGCACGAGGTAAAGTGAATGTTGGTGGTGATTTATTTACACCCACACAGCAAGTAGGCTGGCTGAGTATCACTGGAAGCCCAGTTTATTTCCTGGTTTAGCTACAATTGTATCATTTTGAAAATTCAGCAACTTAAATAGTTGTAACATGTTATAGCATCCCGAAGCCAGTCACAGTGCGATACAAGTCTCAACAAAGACCTGGTGGGCTATCAGGAAGCAATGAGTGGGGACATAAACAATGATTGTTCGTTTTCCGGCGCCTTAAAATGACGTCACGCACAGGGCATGGGTGCACTTCCGGTCTTCAGCTGCCAGGCTCCGGATGTTGTTATTACAGTGCGTGACAGGTCGGCAGGCGGCTGCTTGGAGTGACAGTACGCAGAAATGAAGAAATTATTCCAGGGTTTAAAGAGTGACATTAAATTCAAGGCCGCGGGGCCAGGGCATAAACTGACCGAGGAGAGCAAGGCAGAAGCCCCAAAGGCTAGCAATGTACCTCCAAAACCAAGGAGTCCTCCCACTGGGGAGGCTCAGCTAGCAGCAGCCTCAGCAGCCATGGCCAGGATAGAGTCACAGGGCAGGGCCAAGGCACCAGCCAAGGACCCCATCAGGGCTCAGGTGAGGAAAGAGCTGGAGGCAGCTCAGGTGAGTGAGGGGGCAGAATGCATCAAAAGCAACACTGAGAAAAAAAGTAAAACTGCATCTGACATTTGTAACATCCTGTTTAAATGCCCACTGACTGGTGACCTGTTGAAGAAAGATGAGAGAGAGAAGCACATCACAGAGCTCATCCAAGCGTTGTCTGTCAGTGATCCAGCATCTGCCTCCATCATGAAGATTCACACGTTTAACAAAGATAGAGAAAAGGTCAAGGTGGGAGTAGAAATAATGACCAAGTACCTTGATAACATCGTTGGTCACCCTGAGGAAGAGAAGTATCGCTCCATCAGAATGTCTAACAAAGTGTTCCAGGAGAAGATAAGTCACTTGGAAGGAGCTCATGAATTCTTTGAAGCTGTTGGGTTTGAGAGGAAGACTCAGCCTTTGCCTGGACAAGAGACCCAAGACGAATTCTTCATTTTGAGCAGTGAGGCGCTGGAAAAGCTGGATTTGCTTCAAACTTACAGAGATTCTCTAAGCAGCGGAGAGCCACTAAGGGCCACTTTGGAACGCCAACCACGGGTCTTCACACCGTCAATCCAGGCTGCACACTTTGATCTCCCTGATGACTTCTACAACCTGACAGCTGATGAGATTAAACGGGAGCAGAAATTAAGGACTGAGGCTCTTGAGCGAAATGCAATGTTAAGAACCAAAGCGATGCGAGAGAAGGATGAGCAACGTGAAATGAAGAAATACAATTACACCGTGCTAAGAATTAAATTTCCAGATGGCTACATTTTGCAAGGCATGTTTTATGCTCGGGAACGTGTTTCTACACTATTTGACTTTGTCCGGCAGCACCTTCAGAACGATTGGCTGCCATTTGAGCTGATAGCCCCTGGAGGCCAGAAGTTGGAAACCGAGGAGGCTGCATTCAATGAGAGCGGTTTGGTTCCATCTGCCCTGTTAATCTTCCGCTGGGATGTAGCTGTCATGACTGATGTTAAGGCAGCTGTAGGACATGGGCCAGAGAGTGCGCTGAAGCCAGAGCTGCTGTCAACTGCCGAGAACCTTGTTTAGAAGTGAACGTTACTTACCCTAAAAGAATGCACTACTCTCCTCCACCATATAGAAAAGTCATCTGCACGTAGTGTTACACAATACATTCTCAATCATGTATTTTTTTCTTGGACCAGTAAAAAAGTACCAAAGGCTTTATTTATTAAGAACATCTGAACAGAACGTGTGTCAAATGTAAACACATGGTTATTCACTAAACTGTGAAATCACCTGGAAATCGTAAAGTTTAGGCAAAAATTGCTGAACTGGAAACATTCTCTAAGTCAGCTATATTTCCAGCACAGTCATTTTGGCCTTAAAGTAACATACCAGCTCCCGTAACAACATTATGCCATTAAATTCCTGTTTGGTGTCTTAAAGTTCTGGGCATCATGTTTTCTTATGTGGTTATATTATTTTTGGATAGTTTAACTTAACCCATAGGTTGTCCTCCAAGCGTGTTTGCTCCGTTTTGTACTTTCCAGCACTAGTAAAGAAGATTTTTATTATTATTTTTTTAGCATAGATCGGAAACTTGTCACTGGCTCCTGCAGAAAAATATTCATTTCTGGTGCCAGTTGAGGACCCAAAGGGTCAAAGCAGACAGGCACAGGGAGGTTAAACTGTTACACTTCAACCTCATAAGGTAAGATGGCATCCAGGACCTCAAGAGCCCATAACATACATTTTAGGCTGGAGTGCTTTTTTAAATCTTCAATTTCCTAGTGACTTACTGCCAATTCACGGTTTTGTGAATACCCCCTGACAGTCTGGTTTCAGGTACCACTAGTGACATATTTGACATTTCATCCTATGCAAAAAAAAATTGTTTTTTGTTTTGTTTTTTTCAAACTTATCAAGACCAGTGATGTTACATTTAATTCAAATATCACAAGATTTTCTCGGTCCTGAAGGGATTAGCTTTTGGAATGGGCAACATAAACCTGCATTCGAATATTGGGTTTAGAAACTGTTGGAAAAACATCTGTGAAGAAAACTAAAAAAAGAGGAATGATTAATCTGGTTCTTTTCTGCAAACAGTGTTACATTGAAAGGAACACTATAGTATTCCTGACAGTATAGTGTTAAACTAGTTAGGTGACTGGTCCTCCTGCGATCGCATGGGAAAGGTATGTTTACCTTTTATTTTATTTTTTACGCTGTGCAGGTCTTGCCGCGACTGACTCCTCACTGGCTGAGTTATCAATTTTGATCTCCGCCAATCCAATGCTTTCCTGTAGGAAAGCATTGGGAGGCTATTGCGTATGCTCTTCAAAACACACACTGCACCAATCATAATCTCCTCATAGAGATGCATTGAATCAAGGCATCTCTATGGTGAGTGTTCAATGCCTCCATGCTTGGCTTGAAGACTCTGAACGGCAGCACTGGACTATGAAGCAGGCCAAGTGGCCGTCTGAGTGACTGCACCTAGAGGTGTTAATAGACACGTTTCTCTGAAAAGGCAGTGTTTTACATTGGAATGCCTCCAGGGACATAATACAGACACCAGAACTACTACATTGAGCTGCAGTGACTCTGGTAAATATATAGTGTCCCTTAAATGTTTAAAAAAATAAATGGAGCTCTGACTGCTGTACATTCTTCATGTAGTACACGTGTATTTGCAATTGTGTTATAGACTTATGACTGTATTCAAGCAGCCTATATGTTGGTATGTATGGCATCTTTGGAAAAGCTATCTGTACCACTCCAGACAAATTATAAGGTGGAAACAGAACACTAAAACTCGGGGTTATACACTAAGATGAGCTCTCGGAATTTATTAGGCTACATGTTTAGTATCCCAGTGAATTCGCAAAACAGCTCACCGACTCAGTGTGTTGATGCTCATGGGATAATATACACTTGTTTTTTTGTTTTTTCCTTCATTTTATTGAGAATTTTAATTAATGTCACTTTTAACAAAGTTGTAATGTGGAAAGGTGCTTTATGTAGTGAAAGCAGAAACATGTTAGGATGTCAGATTTAAGTATTTTAGGTGAAAGGGTTGAAAAAATGTGGAACCAAAACGAGTTTTTCTCAAGATATTTTATTTACTGTGCACAAAAGTAATGGTTATATAACAGAAATAAATATTTATTTTATATCTTTAGCCATGTCACATTTTGCTTAAACTGGGTGTTCTACTGAAGTCTAAATTACTAAACCAAGTTTTAATATTTTATGTACAGGAATAATTTATTTGATATATTACAAAAACAAATAAAATGTGCTTATTCATAACGCCACTTTGTTGTTTTCAGTAAGTACCAGGACTGGTGTGCTGTAAAACGATATTGATAAAGCATTTTTTTTTCTATGAAAAACAATAATTTGATATATGCCCCCAAAGTTGATTTGCATATTTTCTTTGGTTGTATATGAAATCTCGGTTTGCAATAACTGCCGATCTGTAGGCAAACAAACAAAATTTTGCATCAGCAAACACTTCCCTTCTTCCCCAGTAAAGACTTTTTTTTGGTAATTTAATTTTTTATTGAGACATGTTTAGATATACAAGCCAGGCAAAGTAAGCATACATCAGTACAATAGGTGCAATAAAGGCTTAATAAACGTGATGTATATGGCTACACATTGCCTAATTTTTAGGAATATATCAGTTAGTGGACTTTTCCAGATGCAAGAGGTTAATACAATGAGATAAACAATTCTATGGTTACCTGCTAACTGAGAATGGATTAAGTATAGATAAATATTGTAAGCTTATTTCACCCAGGAAACTACCCCCCCCACCCCCAACACTGAGGTATGAGGTAAGAAATGCCCATATCTGAAACATCTAAAGGAAGACTAGAGAGTCCCACAAGAACTGAGGAAAACAAAAAGAG